>APFE030370333.1:88351-116640 GCA_000404065.3 Pinus taeda
TATGTATGTATGTATGTATGTATGTATGTATGTATGTATGTATGTATGTATGTATGTATGTATGTATGTATTAAATTTGGAAAATCAAGAAGTAAATTTTGACTACAACATCGATTCCGCCTAGGGATAGAATTTTAAGACAAAACACTAAGAACCCCAAATCAGTTCCTTCACCTCAGGCATGGAGCCATATTATAGAAAATGACAATGATATTTACAATGAATGGAAACATATGATCTAGTTGTGAAAATAATGTTTGAGGAATTTTCCGTTGATGAGAAAATGGAGTAGTCCTGATCTAAGTTCTCCAAAAGAAAAGTATTTTTACCTTTGACTTCTGCAATTTTGAACGGGCCAAACTAGAGAGGATAAAATTTTCCGTGTTTCCCTCTTTCTTCATGCCTAACTTCCCACCTAAGCACATGATCTCCTTGTTGGAACAATCTATATGTTTCTTTCTCTTCAAATATCCTTTTCATTTTCTCCTCGTACCTTTCCTTATTTTCTTGAAATTTAACCAACTGATGAATTTTTCTAGTCAATGCATTTGGATCCTCTTCAACATCCTTGATCAATATAGTTATTGGTAAGAAGTAACTAGCTTGGATACAAAAAAGTAATTCCATAAGCTAACTCAAATGGAGATTTTCCTATGCACATCTTTTTTGTTATTCTATTAGCCCAAAGAGAAAGTTTTAGCTGTGTCCCAATTCTTCTTATTTTCTGGAATAATCTTCTTAAGAATCCTGAACAAAATATTGTTGGAGGATTCAATCAATCCATTCCCCTATGGATAGTAGGAAGTGGAATGGATAAGAATAATGTTGCACTTATGAAAAAAAATAACCATGTTCATTGATTTAAAATCCTAGGCATTTTCAATGACTATTTTCCTTGGGCATCCAAATCTAGCCAAAATATTATCTTCAATAAAATTCATAACAACTATGTTAGTAACAGTTTGAGTTGGTACTATAATCCATTTAGAAAAATAATTTGTTGCAATTACGATCCGCTTATGTTTTTGAATGCATGTTGGGTGAATCTCTCCAATAAAGTATAACCCCCATTGCATGAATGGTGCTTCAAAAAACAATGGAACCAAAGGTAAAGGAGATTTTTTTTATTTCTTCGTAAACATTTGATGTTTCTTACAAATACTAACTATTGCATGAACATTAGAAAATAACTTAGGCCAATAAAACCTGTCCTTTAAGAATTTTCAAATTGTTTTCTTCTAGCTAAGATGTCCCCCACAAACACCAACATGGAATTCATCAACAATATTTTGAGTTTCCTCCTTTGTTAAACAAAACGAGAATACCCAAGTAGGATCTTTCGAGTAGATATTTCCATTCGAGATAATAAACTTCATGGCTTGTATCCTTAACGATCTATATTTAGCTCTACCCAACTTTGGTGGGAATTCAAGGAAAATAAAGTAATGAACAATATCATTATACCATTATAAGCATATATATCTATATCTAATCCTCTTATCTACTTCTTTGGTTTTATTTTGCATTTCTTCTACATTAAGCTGAGGACAATTAGATAGAAAATTAATTCCCAAGGCTTTGCAATTTTCTTTAGATAATATTTTTGCTAAACCTTGCCCTTTTATTATCTTTATTGGTTTAATATCTATGTCATATTATTGTATCTTTGTTATCCACCTTCCATGTTTTCCTTCACTTTCTCCTTGTGTCAAGATCTCTTTAACTAAAAGTGTTGGGACATAATCTATAATTATTTGTTCTATAACAAGGTCTTGATAACTTCTCTATCTTTTGAATCTACCTCTAATTTAATGATTTTTTTTTGGACTCTTTATCTTGAACATGAAGTTCTCTAGAATTTGCCTCTTCCTATCTCAACTGATGTGAAAATTTCTCAAGGAGCTTTTCTGCCTTATTGACCATCAAAAATATTTTTCTCAAGTCACTGGAGATAATTTCTCCTACTAGCTATGAAAATTAATATTGTACGGAAGTAGGATGTCAAGTAAATTTATGGATAGATCCAATGTTTTAAAACCAGGTCCTAAAGAAAAAATTGAATAGATGGATGCATGAGGGAAAACTTTAATTGATTCCTCATTAAGTCCATAGAAAAAATTAGTCTCGTTAGATAAGTTGG
The DNA here is from genome assembly GCA_000404065.3 of Pinus taeda. Taxonomy (NCBI): domain Eukaryota; kingdom Viridiplantae; phylum Streptophyta; class Pinopsida; order Pinales; family Pinaceae; genus Pinus; species Pinus taeda. The sequence continues at coordinate 90,492 of APFE030370333.1, forward strand.
AGTTTCTTATGCTTCTAGCTAAGTTTCCATATTACTTCTCACCTTATAACTCCTTTCTTCTTTCTATTGATAATTATTCTATAGTGTTTGTAATACAAAAGGAGTGCCTTCAATGGAGAATGCTTCCATATCAATGGAAATATAGGAATAAGTAGACCCGAGTTTCCCAACTACATTTGGAAATTAGGTTGATTTGAGGGTCCCTTTATTAATTTGAATGGCACCTCTACTACTTCTTGTCCTTGAGATTTTTCTCTTTTTTATAATTATTAATCTTCCATATCAGTGTCTAATTTTTCAGGTTCATTTCTCTTCAGGATCTTCTCCTTTACTGTAGGGTTTTCAACATCCATTCTTTCCTGCATTTTACTGCTTGGCCAGGTCTTTTGATTGGCCATTTTCTCAAGCTTTGTCTTGCTTCCATGAGTATAAGGTACAATTCTGATTTGCATCCTTTTATCAGGGATTGCATGATGAGGATCATATTGAAACTTTCTCCTTTATCAAAACCAAAATCCTTCATCATTTCTTTAACTTGGGTGAGGGCCTATCTGTTGTTCACAATGAATGGCTCCATTGTCCTTTATAGCTTGAAAATATACCCTTTACATGAAAAAACAAAATGAACTTGGTCTACATTTAGAATCTCCCTTATAAATTCAAGAGAAAGTACCCTCTCAAGAAAAAAAGGTTGGCAACTGGTATGGTTTCATTTTTTCTACATACATACATATTCCAGTGTAGTCTTCAAAAATGTTCTAGTCTCCTACTCTTGTGTCTTTACAGAGCTACAACAATTTTTTTCTTTAGCCACAATTCTTAGAGGCTACTAGTTTTTCATAATAATATACACAAGGACCATGAATGCTGACAAGTATAGGGAAAATTCCTCATTGTTTTCTAGCTTATTTCTGACAACACTAGTCCATTCAACCACATAATTATTCTAATTTTTGAAATCCCATATATTCAAATCAATATTACTAAACTTGTATGAATGTACATAAAAGAAAAGATAGATCAAAATCTAAGGGTACATGAAGTAATGAACAATAAGAAAGTTTTGAAACTAAAATATTATGGACATGGCTAAGTAAGCAAGGATGTCCAAGATAATATCTAGTTGTAGCAATAGGGTTAAAAACCCCAACACTTGCTCATTTACTATCCTTGTATCATCTTCTCCTAAAAGAGACAAAATTATGGCTAAAACATGTTGTGAAAATTTAGAAAATAGGGTTGTTTGATAATTTGTAGTTGGTAGAGGAATTTGAGAATTTGGTGGTAGAATGTGTTTGAATAGGATTTCCTTATTCTCCTTAAGAATAAGTTTCTAGGTGAGGAGTAAAGAATAAACTATACAAATCTTATAATTCTCTACTATAGTAAAATTAAAATCTTGATGAATTAACTTTGTTGTGAACTCAAAATATTTTCTTCCAATGAAGATATAAAAAAAATTCTCTATGGGATAAGGGAATTTACTAAACAAATCACAACCTCATAAAAATTATAGGCAATTGGGACAATAATATGGTAAAATATTGAATAGACGACTAGAAGGAGGTCATTTGAATTATTGAAATGGTCAAGAATGTCCTATTGAATCTTGAGAAGGTTAAAGGGGAAAGAGGAATCATGTACTTCATCTTCCCTATTCATAAAAGGTATGTGAACAAATGGCATGGTAATTATAGGTTTTTTAGTTTCCATTTTGGTTTTTTCCATGTTGACAACATAAAAAAAGCATGGGAAAGAGCATAGAATTATGGATTACACGGTAATAGAAGATTATTAGGGGTGAAATGCTGATGTGGATCTGATAGTACACAATCCTGCCATTGGCTATGATAGGTATCCAAACTGATGGACACAAAAAATGATAGGAAGGACACCTTTTATCCTTTGTGTAATGAGTGGGAAAATGAAAACTTTTTATGATGCAAGGGAGTATGGAAGGATGACTTGGAGTACAAGAGTGATGTGGAGTATTGACATGGATGGGTGAAGTGGAGTAATGATATAAAGTTTGCTCAATTGTTTGGCTTTCCTGGTGTTATCACTTGGATCTTTTCCTTAGAATTTATCAAAGAAGGAATAGCCCAAGGTAACCACAAAACTAATCTTTTAGACTCGGGTTCTAGCCAACCCAAGTCCAGAGAGGGCTCTCTCTTTATAATTTAACTTTGTTTTGGGTAAGATTTCAAGCTAGTTCTTAGTTCTCATGGTTGTTTTTTTTATTGCGTGGTGGAATTAAGAAAATAGATGGGCAGAGCAAGTATTCAGGCCACTGGGCTATGGAGTAATCAAGAGTGGCTGAACTAGATCTGATCAGTCACTAAGGTAAGAGTTCATAGGGCAGGCTAGCACAACAAAAGCAAATCTGTGGGTTCAAATGGATGGAATTGTCCTAACTAGGGCAAAGGGCAATAAAGGATCCTTAACCGGGATTAAGAAGAAGAAAGGAAGGGTGATCAGTAGCAAAGGGAAATGAAGGATCCTTAGCTATGGGCCAAAGGGGGGGAACTATGGAAGTAAGGGAGAAATTAAGGATTCCCAAACCAAGATAGTTTGGAAGAAAACACATAAAAAGGAAACAATTAAAACAGAGAGTATTTAAGCTAATTCTGAGATATCATTCCTTGCTTACTTTTAATATTTCGTAAGAGACACATATGAATATTTATAACATGGAAAGAAAACAATATTTAAAAATGAAGAGATAATACTTATTTGTTTCAACTGTGTAGAAGAATCCAGTGAAATGTCCTCATCTTTATTTCATATCCAACAAAACTAGTCCAATCTCGAATACAAAAGATCCCTGGCTCAATATAAAATGTCTACAAAAATGTATTTTAATCCACCCTAATTACTTCAATATATGAAGTATTTATACAAAATATGTTACAAAATATCTCATAACAATGTGAGAATTATTTTAGGAAACCAAAAATATCATCAACACGAAGATAGAGACAGATGGAGAGTTTCCTTCTTGTGGTCCCTTTTATTATGACTGTGCTGGCTATTGCAATTCGGATTTGGATCTTTCAGTTGCTTCGATAATTATGTGCTAGATTCACTTTGTGTCTGCTACCTATTGATACTCTTTACCTGTTCTGCTTTGACTCTGTCTTACCTATTTTACCTAGTAGCCATGTTTTACCATATAGATTTACTGTAGTGACCTTATAGTAAATCTATTAATTTTGTCCACCATTCACTATCAGGTATTCATCCTTATCATTTTTCTGTATATCTCGTAAACTTCTGTATACTTAGCAAAATTTGGTTTGCTGGTAAACAAGTGCTTTACCTCATGCTATATGTAAAATAGATTCTCAAGGCTATCATATAATACCTTTCCAGTGGGAAAAGATTTTACCTCTGAAGTACTAGCTTGGCTTCTAGCCAGTTTGTTTAGGCTTTCAATATAATCATCTTGAGTCATCATCTTGTCATTTATTACCATAGGACTAGGAAGTCCTTTTTCTCTTAAAATAACATACTTTTTCATAAAACTATCAATGTCTGCTTGGATTCTTTGACACCTTTTCTCCATATTGAGCATCAGGTTCCTTTTGGTGAGAACCTTATTTATTTATATGATGGTTGTTGTTCTATTGTCTATTTCTAGTTCATCAAGCTGGTACATATTTCTGCTGTTCAAAAATGTTATCAATAGGTTGGCTGCTTCAGGCATATCTCCCAATTCTTCCCTTGTCTTGTGGACTACTTCTGTAGCCAATTTTACTAGTTTAGTATGTTAAAAAATAACTTGAATAGAAGGCCAAACATCATTGATGGAATCAATGATGTTGGCCAAAAGAATTTTGTTCATGTCTCCTAGTGGTTCTTGTAATGTTAATTCCTTTTCAAGGACTTTTATTCTTTCTACCATTCTTTGGTTCTGCTGAACGTCTTCCTTTTGTTGTATCTATGCAAGTTTACAATCAATTTCCAAAATTGACACTTTTTCTTTAAGCTTCTTAAGCTCAGTGGCCTAGATGCTCATTTCCTTTGTGGCCTTTACCAATTTGGCTGTCTTTTTTGTGGATGTCTCTGTTCTTGTAGATGCCCCTGTGCCTGCTGATGTACCTGTAACTGGAAAAACTGTAGCTGGTGGAAGTGTGGGTGCTAAGGAAGCGACCAATGTGGAGGGTACTGTCATAGAGACTATAGGAATTATATTCCAAGGAGTGGTGGCAAACTCACTCTGCTTAACTGTATCAAGTTATCTAGCCCTTTCCCTATCCCTTTTAATTGTTCAACCAACTTAAGGACTAGGTCCATAAGCTCTCCCTCCTTCTGAGTTTCCAACACTTCAGCTGTTTGAGGATGATGTAGAGGGGGGATTTTGAGCTCCTTCTTCAGTGCAGCTATGACATCTTTTTTCTTCTTAATAAGCTTTTCTGCTGCTTTCACATCCTTGGGATCATGTCCCAATTCTATGACCAAGTCCTCTAAGGAATTTATTCTTGTGCCCTTGGGCTGTGAAGAGGCCTTATCTAAGTATAATTGTGCTGATATATTATTCAGCGAATTCTAGAGTTGGTGGGCTGCAATTTCCTTGCTGGTCAAAGTGGAATAAACCATTTCCCTAGTCTGCTTGTTTAACTCTATTCAGTCAATAGGATGGAGATCCTTTGCCACTACTTCAAAGTCTATTTTAAGATAACTTGCCATTGATCTAGGTTGCTATGTAGTTGGATTCAAGAAACTCATTTGCCTCTTACCTTCCTTTATGTCAAAGGCTGACATTAGCCTTGTTTGATTTGTTGGAGCCATTTTGAGGTAGTCTGCAAAACTTTGGGCCTTTAATCTTTCATTTCTAGCCTTGATTTCTTTGTATTTCTCTTTGATAGCTTGGCTCTGGCTAGTAGGAGCCCTGAAGGAGGATACTTGCACACTCTGTTACCTTTCTAGCATTTGAGCTTGTGAGATGGAAGGTACTTGTGTACCTCCTGAAGGAGTGGTATGCCCTCTTTCTACCCTTTCTGTACCTACAACTCCTATTGTCTCTTTAGTAAAATCCTATTTTGCAAATGGATTCAACCTTTGCCTCTTGACATAAGTTTGGGAAACAAGTCTACTAGAAGGAGTAGCCTCCTCCCTATCTCTTTTAAGATTCCTCTCCTCATTTAGAGGAGTCTGTAAAATAGGAGGATTGCTCATGATTTGTTCTGAATAAGCAAGTTCTACTAATATTTCTAGCTATTTTGATTCCTCTGCTTGCTCTGATGGTTCTTCTTCTATTGTTTTCCCACTATGTCCCTATGATTTCCTTTGAGATTGAGTTTTTCCTGGAACCTGTACAAATGAATCTTCATCAAGTCTTCTATTGAAATCAATCAATACATTATTGAAAACAATTTTTGTGCTATCCTGGTCTACCAAAGTGTTTTCCACCCATTCAAGTTGATTTCATACTGTTCAATTTTAGGGATTCTATGATGGATATAAGGAGAAAAATTATTCTTATGTCTCCTATTGCAAATGAACTCTAAAGGGTCATAATTCCAAATAAAACTTTGTTTCAATTTCAGCCTTTGGAGGATCAATTTTTCTTCCTTTCCTACTTCCTTATGGTTACATATGAAAGGGCCAAGCTGATCTTTTATCCTAAGTTGAGCTTTCTTCTTGGCCTTCACAAAATGCACCTCATCTGAATTTATCATTTTCATGTAGTACTCCAAGGCAAACAATCTCATAAGGAGGTATCTAGGCAGTTTGTAGGGAGCGAGCTCACATTCATATTTTCTGATTTCAGTGTGGTTTTGGTACAAGTACCAATCCCCCAATCTGTATTGTTTTGACAATTGAAGGACCCTCTTGATGTTTGCACTGATTCTGTGGGGAGGGCTTCCTAATAGCATAGTTGTCATTGGGTACACAAAGAGATCTATGAAATCAGTATAAGAATATTGAGAGTGATATTGATGGATTAATGAAGTCCAGAAGACCACTGATCTAGGGTTGCCTCTGGTATCAAGCTTCTGGAGGGTGATTGGAAATTTATCAACTTGATAATACAAGAATAGATTATATAAAACTAAAGAATATTTAAACACTCTTTCATTAACCATCCTCATGAATTGATCATGCATCTTATCAGCAATGAACTTAGCATAGTCAAACATGATGGCTGGGGGCTACCCAGGAGAGTAGATGGACATAAAGGCTATAATGATTTCATTAATAAATTCACTTGTAGTTTGGCCTAATACATTGGATGTCATGTCTACGATGTCTTGACCAAGATAGGATAATATAGTCCACATGTAAGGGGGAGAGTCCTTTGGAGTGTATTTTTTTCCTTGATGAAGGTCCAGAATAATCTAGCAAGTTTGATTGATGTGAGTGTAGGGAATCTATTCAGCAAATCTCCAACAGATAGAGGAGTTAGGCTTTGGCCCGGTTGTAATTGCAACATCTCATTTATGGACTCAGTAGTGATGGTAAATAATACAGAATGATCAGGGGTCATCATTTCCCTTTGCCTGGGATTGTAGTTCATATGGCAGTAATGGATAATCTCTGGGAGGATATGAAGTCGGGGGAACTGTTAATTGGGTAAACTTGATTCCCAAAGTCCAATGTAGTCTACATGGTTTAGTTACTGGTCTCTGTACCTATAGTATAGTTTCAAAGGGGATGCTTGGATAGAGGTATCTTTAATCTGAAAATCTTTATTTGCTAGTGGGAGATACTCTAAATCCCTGTGGGGAGTAGAAATGGGCATGAAAATCAATGCATTGGAGCATCCATCCTTGGTTCTAGTGGATTCATGGACGAGGGTGAAGGGTTTTCAGTGAAATTGGGAAAAACTGGTCTAATTCAAGGTATTTTTGGGTCACCAGGCAACTTATCTTACTAAATATCTTAGTAATTTGAAGCAATACATTCAAACAAATAAATATATCATGACATTATTATTAAATAAATAAAGAAAATAATATTAATTATATAAATAAAGTTGGCTTATACTCAACAACCCTCCTTTACCTTATTTATCTCTCGCTTTTCTCTTCTCTGTATATCAAATCCTGATGATGAGTCTTGGTCTAGGCTCGAAATGTCGACAAATAATAATGAAGAACACTATGGATTATCCGAATTCAGTTTCTCAAAAACCACTCCGCAGAAACCTACAAACTAAGGTTAATTTGAAGCAATTTAGTTCATTTTTGGGAATAAAATAGGGTTTCTCAACGAATCTGGGGTAAACACTTAGTTTTGGCTTTTGGACGGAGTAATGGAGATTGTGCACTATTTGCAGGAAGCACACGAGACTGCAAGGTGGTCTGGAGTTTCAATAGCTTCGATATATTAGCAGTTGGAGGTAGGTTAACGGTTGCATGTACTCTATGCTTTCATGGATGTATGAGCAGTCTTTTTCATGATAAAACAAAAAGCAATGAGTTTTTTAGTTTTATTCATAAAGTCAATGATTTTGGAGGGTACACTGGGAAAAGGACACTTGGCATTAAGCAGGAAACATGACAATTTATTTTTTAGTAGGAGGCAGTAAGTGCGATCGTATCACACCCCTTTTGGGATAAAGTGGTTTTGGGGGGAGGCCACCTGACGCCATTCATCAGGCACCATGTATCAGTGGGGTGAATAGTGAAACCCCATATCAAGTGGGTAAAGATCGGCCTTCGAAGGTCACCTGATATGAGCGTTGACCGTTGGATCAAAAGGGGTCAGATGACATGGTGATTGGGGCGATGATTTGATCCAAGATTTAATGGAGGGGCATGACGGGGTTTTAATGCACGGAGAGATTAAATAATTGTGAATTAGGGAGGTTTAATGACATCAGGAGTGATTTCATTGGTGGGGACGGATTATTAATTAATCACTAATTGATTAATTAATCTCTCTTATTCGGCAGTGGGTCATGTTTATTATTAGTCACCGATCAACTTAATTGATCCCTTGATTTTTCACTAATACAATTTATGTTTCAAGCCTTCAGGGACGAGATATTAACATATGGGTTTTTAATAATATATATGGGAAAGGGATATTTTTTGGATTTAATAAATAAAGCTAGAAGTTAATATGAAATGAATGTAGAAAAACGAAGAGCGGTAAGTGTAATGTGTGTTGAAATTTATTTACATTTGCACATAAAACATTATAACTTAGGCTAAATGCACATTTGTAGGTTTTTGTGAAAAATGGGTTTGCTTGGGGGGAATTACTTTCCCTAGGAAAATGGTGCTTTTACCTTAGGAAAAGGAATTTTTTAAGGGAAATGAGTGAATTATGTAGGGGATGAATGTTTATGAGGGAACTTTAGTACTTAGAACCTATCAGTTATTAGGCCGAGGGTTTGGTCCCTCTAGAAGTTAGAGAAATTCTCTGAGCCCCTTTAACTTAAGGTTTTAGGTACTTTTCACTTTGCCTATGGGAAATTAGTAAACTTAAAGGTAAAATAAATGGGGAAATTAAGCACTTGACTTTGTGTAAATGCTCAATTATTATCCATACTTTAGCAAGTTGATGATGAAAGTAAATGATATGATCTTAACTAATCATTCATCACAATTCTGCCACCATTCAACTACTTACCCATCTAATCATCCTACCATTTTTCTACCCTTTATTAGGGTGCACTTAAGATGGCAAACCCTTATCAAAACATTTTTCTTTTATTTTACAATAGAAATCTATCTAAGTCTATCCTTGTTACATCCAAGGGCTCAGATTAAACTGATGATCTCCTTTTATTTACTCTACCTATCTACTTATCTACCACGATTAAACAGTTTGGTCATATTTTATTCTCTATCTCTAAGCATGAAATTCAAAACATGGAATAACCAAGATTAAACTGTTTGATTACCATGGATCGTGGCATGAATAACAAGTTGCACACAATCTTTTTATTCTACATTAAAAGTAAATGGTGGTGGCATTTTGACTTGCACACTTTCATGGTATTTTTCTTTATTGGGGTTCATTTTTTCATCTTTTTTGACATTTTTTCTCTTTGTCCTTTTATTTTTCTTTTAGGACATACCCTTTTTTTTTTCAAGTATGGAAAACTTTTGCAGGAAGCAAAGGTATGTAAATATTATAGATTTGGCCTCAACTATTCAAAAATTATGACTTCTATTGGTATAGGAACATAACAATGGCTCCACTTGGGGATGGCATTTGCTGGTGAAATGTCAATAACTAGTAGATCAATGGCCTTCTGAATTACTGTGGTTTTACTCTACAATTTTTCCCTTTTACTTTTCTGCTTTATTGAAATTTATGATAGTGAAACTTTTGAAGCTTAGGGCTTTCTCTTCGGGCTTCAACTCTAAAATTACCATCCAATCAACACTAGACTTTGTGAAAAATAAAATATGTACAAGTGATTAGTGAAATCAGTGACTGGGATCTATATAGTGCTTAAGCATTTGACCATTGACTGGTCCTCCTTCTACTTTTGCACCATCCATTTCTTTGAGGAAGTAAGAATTATTACCTCTGAAAGCATAAATGATATAAGGGCCTTTCCATAGGAAGTCAAACTTCCCATGTTTACCTTTATCATCCCTTCTTGAGTCCCATTTCAAAACTTTATCCCCTAGAGAGAAATCTTATGCCTTGGTTCTTTTGTCAAAATATTTCCTGACTCTCTCCTGCACAACTTGGGATCTGATATACACTTCCTCCCTAGTTTGCTTCAAATGAATTGTCTAGTTGATCCTCCTTTGAACATCATTTGGCTCAACCTGTGCTCATTGGAGTTATTTCATCACTGGTGTTCCTAAAGAAGATGGGAAGACAACCTCCATTCCATAGACTAGCTGATAGGGACTGGTACCAATTGATTTCTTTGTGGTTAGCCTATCTGCCCACAAGGCATTTTACCAGTTTCTTGTTCCAGGTTTTCTTTTTATCTTCCAACAATTTTTTGATGATATTCATTAAGCTCTTACTAGAAGACTCTGCAAGTCCATTTCCTTAGGAATAGTAGGCTATGGAGTGACCAAAGGTTATGTGATATTTATTACAGAAATCAATCATCCTCTTTTATTTAAAGACTGCTGCATTATTTGTGATGATTTTGGTGGGGCAACTAAATCTGGACAGAATGTCGGCCTCAAGGAAACCTATTATGACAGTATTAGTGACTTGTCTTAAGGGTATGGCTTCTATTCACTTTGTAAAATAGTCTATGGTAGTGAAGATCCATCTATGTTGGGTAGAGGAAGGGGACTGAATTTCACCAATGAAGTCAAGACCCCACTATTGAAATAGTGTTTCAGTAGGCATAGGGTTCAAAGGTAATGAAAGTAGTTTTTTTTTCCTTCAAAAATTTGAAATTTGTGGCATGAGGTTACAAAATTATTCACATCAGAAAATAGAGTGGGCCAGTAAAAACTAGCTCTTAAGATTTTATCAGTTGTGGTCTTCCAATAAATATGTCCCCCACAGTCACCTACATGAAACTCTTGCAAGATTTTGGTCAGATCCTTCCTTTAACAAACAATTCAGAAGGATGCCTTCATGATTTTTCCAAAATAAAGCATTGTCAACTATGCAAAACTTCAAAGATTTATTTTTTAAGAACCTACTTTTAGTCCTCGATAACTCAAGAGGAGCTTGAAGGTTTTGTAGAACGTATATAATGTCAGCATACCATGGTGAATCTATAAAGGCCTGGTTGATCTATGGAGTTGCCATCTCCTCTTCATTATCCAGTTCTGCAATGAAATTTATGTCTGGGGCCTGACAGTTTGATTCAGCCATGAGCTTGGCTAAACCTTGGCCTTTAATCAATTTTGTAGGTTTTATTTCTAAATCATATTCTAATATGGTAGCTATCCAATTTCCCTCTCTTTCCATCAGGTCCAACCTGCGTTAGAATGTCTTTGACTACAACATTGGGGACATAAGCTACTATATGAGAGTACAAGATAAAAACTATGAAATCTTTAATAGCTTTAATAAGAGAAAAAGCTTGCTTATCCATTATATTATACTTTAAAGGTGCATCTCTTAGGGCTTTACTAAAGAAGGCTATTGTTTGTTCAAAACCCTGATCATTTTTCTGTAGTAGGACTGCAACAATTGTGCGTTTTGAAGCGAAAGAAAATATGACAAACTCCCTATCAAACATTGGACTGATGAGAACTGGGGTTTGTGTTAATGCTAACTTTATATCTTCAAATGACTTTTTAGCCTTTAGAGTCCATTTAATAGTCAAATATTTCTTTAACATGTTGTTTAGTAATCTAATTAGTTTAGCTAAGTTAGAGATAAATCTTCTCAAAAAGTTTATTTTGCCTAAAAATGCTTGAAGTTCTTTGATCTTCCTGGGATGTGGTATCTGCAAAATGGCTTCAATTCTTGTTGGGTCAATCTGGATACATCTTTGGAGATAATGTGGCCTAGTAATTTCCCCTCTTCTAACCCAAATACAAATTTTTTAGGACTCAGAGAAATTCCATACTTGCTACACTTAGTGAAGACTTGCCTAAGATGATCCAAGTGTTGTTGATCTGATTTAGAGAATATTGTGATATCATGTAGGTATATTACCATAAAGTCATGGTTTTCCTTAGCAATGGATATGTCCATTGCTCTTTGAAAGGTGACCCCTGTGTTTTTTAATCCAAAAAGCATTTTCACATACAGAAAGTGCCCCATGGTGTAGTGACTGTAGTATTTGCCTAATCGTCTAGGTGGACTAAAATCTGGTTATAACTAGAAAACCCATCTAGTAGTGAGATTCTAGTTGAACCCACTACCCTCTATAATATGTGATCCATTTTAGGAAGAGGGTAGTTATCCTTAAGTGAAACTTTATTCAAATTCCTAAGGTCAACACACAGTCTAATTTCGCCATTTTTCTTTCTTGTAGGTACCAAATTAGAAACCCAGTATGAGAATCTAATTGGTGCAATAATCTTAGCTTCATAAATTATTTTTATCTCTTTTTCAATGGAAGGCAATATAACGGGGTTAATCCTTCTAAGCTTCTGTCTAAAAGGATTTTGATTTGCTTTTAATGGAATGGTGTGTTGTATTATGCTGGTATCATAGGACTTCAAGTCCTCATAATTCCAGGCAAAAACATCTTGGAATTCTTTTAGCAGCTCCATATATTTCACCTTTTTATTGGGAGGTGATGACTTTGAAAGTTTTATTAGTTTGGGATCTTCTTCAAAGCCTATATTACATTCCTCAATGTTTGATTTCAAGGGTTCCATTTTAGGCTTTTTAGGAATATTGCTTGAATCAAATAAGCCCTCCAAAGGAGTTAATCCTTTTGGCAAAATATTGTCTTTAAGGTTGATGACTTTAGATTCTTCATTGATTGCTTTACCAATTTCCATTTGCTTTAGGTTTCAAATATATGATTTTGTAAAATTTTTGGGATGGAATCTATCTATATGGTCATCTTCTACTTTGTTAATTTCTATTTCATTAGTGTAATCAAAATCTAATGTTATGTGTGTGTCTATGTTGCTATTTACAAATTCATCATCTAAAGTTAGAAAATTGTTAATCTGTTGGTCATTATTGAACACTTTCCAATTCTTTAAGTTGTCAAGAATGGAAGGTCTATGCATAACCTCAGCAGTGTACTAATGGTTAGGCTGAAATGGCAACTTTCAAGTACTAGCAAACATGGTTAAGATGTGAGCTTGCATGTTGTGTTTTCCTGGGATAATAGAAAGCTTCGTTTCTAAAAAAGTATTTAGAATTTCTACAACTGTTCCTCTATAAAATCCTGGCCTAGGATCCCTAGTCAAATAAACAACATTAATTTGTTTTATTACCAACTTAGAATCTCCCATAACAGAGGCTCTTATGGCTCCTAACCTTTTGACCAGTTTCAGACCTAGCCGAAGTGCTTCATATTCGGCCATGTTGTTTGTACATTTAAAGTTCAATATGTAGGCATGACCCTCTGAATGATCATTTTCCAAGTTGTAAATCCATACACCTGCTCCTGCAACTAGCTTATTGATTGACCCATTGAATTCAAGATGCCATAGAATTTCATGTTCATAATTCTTACTGTCTGGGGGAATAAGATCTTCTTTGATTAATGTATCTTGGTCATCTTTATTATCTGACATTTCTTGAATTTGGAAACTTTGGTTTTCTTTTAATACTACAATTTCTTTTGGTTATGAATTTGTACAGTTTGAAGCATCTTCTTGGCTAGATTAAACATTGTAAAGAATGAAGAATCAATATCAGAATGCATTGAATATATAGGAAATTTTTGAGGTCTCTCATGGGTACTCACTACATACTTCATTAGAGTCTCTCTATAGAGTTTCTTAGGATGTAAAAAGACTGATATGGTAGTATACAACATGTCAAATTGCAGAGGTCACTGGAGTTTGGTACCCCAAGATCTAGACAACATCATACAATACTTAGGTGGTACATCGGCAACAACTATGTCCATAAGTATGGTCTTAGCCGGGTATCACACTAGGGAAACACACAGATATTTTATAAGTCCTAGGCACTTAACTTGGCTTGAATCGAAGGGAAATAGGTATTTTTAGGGTCTAGTGATATCCAAGTTAAGATTCTCCATAACGGATTTAGGCATGAGATTGTGTGAAGCCCCAAATTCTAGCATGGCATTATGTAGGATTTTATCATGGATGTTAAGGCTAATGTAGAAGGGTGGTATCCCTCCTTCCACTAGTTTTCCATTAACATCAGGCCCAAATATTAACTTAGGTTGATCATCAAATAGATTAACAAAGTCCTCATTTTCAACGAAGTTTAAAGATTTACTTATCTGAGATCTGTAAGTTTCATGTTTAACCAATTCTGTTAAAGGAACAGAGATTTTAAGTTTGGTCACCTTTGCTCCCAAATTGAAAGGAAAAGAGGATTTGTCTGTTTGAACATTTGAAATCTTAGCACCAAGGTTCTGAGTAGTTTGTTCTTCTTTTTCAGAGTTAGGAGTGTTCTTAATTGGATTTTCTAATATGATTTCTGGAGGTTGTTCCACTATTTTCTTGAGGGGAACTAAAGTGGAAAGTTGCTCATTAGAAGGTTGCTCATCAATTACATCTTCAATGGTTGGACTCGGAGGGTTCTGATGTGATCTAGAGAGGATTTGTAGGGTTTTTGTAACTTGAGGATTCAAATTTGTAGCTTTTACTTTCTTAGGCTGATTAGGTATTGCTTTCTTGTTTTGTTTCGAAACATCAGTGTTCTTTTTGCTCCTCAAATTGTACTGTTTATGCACTTCGAAAATAATAGAGTCATACCCTTGCTTGTAGTCGAAAGATTCTCCTGTTTGGGTTTGTAACTATTGAAGCATATATAATTCTTGATCATCGTGAGTTAGAAAGACTGATTCCTCATAATCTAATCCCATTAAGTTGATTTTGGTGTCTAGTTCAGGGTCTTCTTGATGCAACGTTTCAGCATAATTTTCTTGGAAAGGGGGTCTAATGTTATGATCAAGCCCATTTTTACCAGTATTTTGGTTTTGATTCTTCCTAAAGTTTGGATTCCTTACTCGAGGAGCCTGTTGGTTATCCCAGTGACGTTTCCTTTTAATGACTTCCATTCTATCCATCAATATTTGCATTCCCTTAGCTAAAGCATCCATTTTTTTTTATCAAAGGGTGACGTTTCATCTTTAAGGGGTGTTCTTCTTTCATTTCTAACCCTAGCTCTTTTGGATAGCAGATTAGCTTCTACGCTAACTGCAACACTTTGCATATCTTCTAGTGTAGGTGGATTCCTTTCTCTAAGTTGAAAAGCCATATCTGTGTCAAATCCGTCTGGAAACTTAATCAGTGCTAATCTAGGTAGAGGCCTAAGGTCAAATGGTATTACATTATATACATTTTTAAACCTAGTATAGTAGTCTTGAATGGTTTTGTTTGGTCCCCTCTTAAGGTTTTCAGATTTAGAAATAATTTGAAGAGGGTTCTTTTTCTTCTACCACCTATTTAAAAATTGTTGGTAAAGAAATTCTAAACTATCTATACTCTAAGGAGGAAAATATTTAAACCATGTTCTCACTTCTCTAGTTAGAGTTTGGACAAAGATTCTCATTTGGACATCTCCTATGTCAATTTCATGCAGTTCAAAATAATCTGTCATTTTCTTAGTGTGATGTTATGTTGTGTAAGTTCTAGTGCCATCGGTAATTTTACTTTGATAATCTGATGGTAAGGCACCTTGAGGAGCAAGCATCACAAGGGGGGCATATCTGAGTGCCATAGCTCTAAGTTGGGAAAGATTGAGAACAGGAGCTTTGGTAATAGGAGGATTTGGAACAACAGGGGAACTTGGGGTAACAGAGGTAACAGGGGTAACAGGTGTTTGATGGGTCAAGATAGGCTGATGGGGAAGTAAAGGTATGAATGGAGATGAGAAATGAACTTCGGAAATGTGAGGAAATGATGATGAACTGAAATATGTTGAATTTGTTTCAGAAAGTTCAGGGATTCTATCAGTTGTAAGGGATGACTGAGCTGAATTCAGAAGATACTAATTAGTGGACAAGTTTTCCCTTTGGACCTCATGTTCTGCTGTAAATTTTGGATCTAGAACTATGTCCTCAAGTGCACTCTCAGACTTGGTTCTAAATAGAGAAAAGTCAAAATACTCGTCAAAAGGAAGGTCTTCAATGAACAAGCACTCATTGGGACAGGAATTGGATCTAAAGACAGGTCTAGAGCTTACTAAACATTCTTATCTTCTAATTATTCTCGGAATAAGGTTTGGATTTGAAATACATGGGGAGGATTTGAGTCAGGGTTGGCCCTGGTATAGTGAGTTCTCCCGGAAGCCATATTTTGAGCCTTTTCTAATTATTTTTGTGTTTTTATGAATTGTTTGAAATAACTTCTAATAACCCTTTAAGAGACTTAAAAATAAAAATTTGAATTTCTCAAAGGTTTATTAAGGCTGAGGGTTTGGAATCCCCAGTATAGTCGCCACTATGTTATCACTTAGATGTTTTCCTTAGAAGTTATCAAAGAAGAATTAGTCCAAGGTAACCACAAACCTAATCTTTTAGACTCGGGTTCTAGCCAACTAAGTCCAAAGAGGAATCTCTCTTTATAATTTAATTGTTTTTTTGGGTAATATTTCAGGCTAGCTCTTAGTGCTCATGATTGTTTTGTTTTGATTGGTTGGTGGAATTAAGAAAACAAATGGGGAGAGCAAGTATTCAGGCCATTGGGCTATGGAGTCAATCAAGTGTGGCTAAACTGGATCTGATCAATCACTAAGGTAAGAGTTCACAAGGCAGGCTAGCACAACGAAAGCAAATCTGCAGGTTCAAATGGATGGAATAGTCATAACGAGGGCAAAGGGAAACGAAGGATCCTTAACCGAGATTAAGATGAAGAAATAAATGATGATCAATAGAAAAGGGAAATGAAGGATCCTTAGCTATGGACCAAAGTGGGGAAAGCTACGGAAGTAAGGGAGCAATTAAGGATTCCCAGACCAAGATAGTTTAGAAGAAAACATGTAAAAAAGAAAACAATTAAAATATAGATCATTTAAGCTAATTCTAAGATATCATTCCTTGTTTACTTTTAAGATTTTGTAAGAGACACATCTGAATATTTATAACATGAAGAGAAAACAATATTTAAACATGAAGAGATAATACTTATTTGTTCCAACTGTGCACAAGAATCCAGTGAAATGTCCTCAGATTTATTTCATATCCAGCAAAACTAGTCTAGTATTGAGTACAAAGGCTCCTTGGCTCAATATAAAATGTCTACAAAATGTATTTTAATCCACCCTAATTACTTCAAAATATGAATTATTTATACAAAATATATTACAAAATATGTCATAACAAGATTGGAATTATTCTAGGAAACCAAAAATATCTTCAACGCGAAGATAGAGATAGATGGAGAATTGCCTTCTTGTTGTCCCTTTTATTATGACTGTGCTGGTTTTTGCAATTTGGATTTGGCTCTTTCAATTGCTTTGATACTTATGTGCTGGATTCAAATTGTGTCTTATACCTACTGATATTCTTTACCTGTTCTTCTTTGACTCCATCTTACTTGTTTTACCTGACAGCCATGTTTTACCATATGGATTTACTGCAGCGAATTTATAGTAAATCTGTTAATTTTGTCCACCATTCACTATCAGGTAATTTCATCCTTATCATTTTTTTGTATACTCGTCAACATCTGTATACTTAGCAAAATTTAGCTTGCTAGTAAACAAGTGCTTTACCTCATGCTCTATGTAATACAAATTCTCAAGACTATCATATAATACCTTTCCAGTGGGCAAAGATTTTACCCCTGAGGTACTAGCTTGGCTTTTGGCCATCTTGCTTAGTATTTTAATATAATCATCTTGAGTCATCAGCTTGTCATTTATTACCATAGGACTAGGAATTCGTTTTTCTCTTAAAATACCATACTTTGTCATAAAACTATCAATGTCTACTTAGATGCTTTGACACCTTTTCTCCAGATTGAGCATCAGGTTCCTTTTGGTGAGAACCTTCGTTAGTTGTATGATGGTTGCTATTCTATTGTCTATTTATAGTTCATCAAGCTGGTACCTATTTTTTCTGTTCAAAAATGTTATCAACAGGTTAGCTGCTTTAGGCACATGTCACAATTCTTCCTTTGTCTTATGGACTGCTTCTGTAGCCACTTTTCCCAGTTCCATCTGTTCAAAAATAACTTGAATAAAAGGCCAAACATCATTGATGGAATCAATGATGTTGGACCAAAGGATTTCCTTCATGTCTCCCAGTGGTTCTTGCAATTTTAAATCCTTTTCAAGGACTTCTATTCTTTCTACCATTCTTTTGTTCTTTTGAACTTCATCCTTTTGTTGTATTTGTGCAAATTTACAATCAGTCTCCAAACTTGACACTTTTTCTTTAAGCTTCTTAAGCTCAGTGACCTGGATGGTCATTTGCTCCATGGCCTTTACAAATTCAGCTGTATTTTCTGTGGATGTCTCTATACTTGTAGATGCCCTTGTGCCTGTTGATGTACCTGTAACTAGCAAAGCTGTAGTTTGTGGAAGAGTGGGTGCTAAGGCAGCAACCAATGTGGAGGGTACTACTATAGAGACTCTAGGAATTATAGTCTAGGGAGTGGTAGCCAACTCACTCTACTTAGACTGTATCAAGTTATCTAGCTCTTTCTATGTCTCTTTTAATTGTTCATTCAGCTTAAGGACTAGGTCCATAAGCTCTCTCTCCTTCCAAGTTTCCAAAAATTCAGATGTCTATGGATGATGTGGAGGGGGAATTTTGAGTTGCTTCTTCAGTGGAGCTATGTCATCATTTTTCTTCTTAATAATCTTTTCTACAACTTTCACATCCTTGGGATCATGTCCCAGTTCTATGAACAAGTCCTCTAAGGACTTTATTCTCATATCCTTAGCCTGTGAAGAGGCCTTCTCTAACTGGAGTTTTGATGATATATTATTCAGCGAATTCTGGAGTTGGTGGGCTACAATTTCCTTGCTAGTCAAAGTGGAATAAACCATTTCTTCAGTCTACTTGTGTAACTCTATTTGGTCAATAGGATGGATATCATTTGCCAATACTTCAAAGTCTATTTTCAGATAATCTGCCATTGAATTGGGTTGCTGTGTAGTTGGCTTCAACAATCTCATTTGCATCTTACCTTCCTTTATGTGAAAGGTTGAAATTAGCCTTTTTTTATTTGTTGGAGCCATTTTTAGGTAGTGTGCATAAATTTGGGCCTTTACTCTTTCATTTCTAGCCTTTATTTCTTTTTATTTCTCTTTGATATCTTGGCTCTGGCCAGTAGGAGCCCTGAAGGAGGATACTTCCATGCTCTGTTGCCTTTATATCATTTGAGCCTGTGAGGTGGAAGGTTCTTGTGTACCTCCTGAAGGAGTGGTCTACTTGCTTTCTACCCTTTCTATACCTGCAGCTCCTACTATCTCTTCAGTAAACTCTTGTTCTACAAATGGATTCAAACTTTTCCTCTTGACATAAGTTTGGGAAACAGGTCTACTAGAAGGAGTGGCCTCCTCCCTATCTCTTTTAAGATTCCTTTCCTCATTTAGAGGAGTCTGTAAAATAGGAGGATTGTTCATGATTTGTTCTGGTTAAGAAATTTCTATTGATATTTTTGGTTGTTCTGATTCCTCTAGCTGATCTGATGGTTCTTCTTATGTTGTTTGCCCACTGTGTCCCTATGATTTCCTTTGAGATTGAGTTTCTCCTGGCACCTATACAAATGAATCTTCACCAAGTCTTCTATCTAAAGCAATCAATACATTATTGACAACATTTTTTGTGCTATCCCGGCCTACCAAAGTGTTTTCCACCCATTCAAGGTGATTTGCATACTGTTCAATTTCAGGAATTCTATGATGGATATAAGGAGATAATTTATTCTTTTGTCTTCTATTTCAAATGAACTCTAAAGTGTCATAATTCCAAATAAAACTTTGTTTCAGTTTCAGCATTTGGACGATCAATTCTACTTCCTTTCCTGCTTCCCTACTATTACATATGAAAGGGCCAAGCTGATCTTTTATCCTAAGTTGAGCTTTCTTCTTCGCCTTCACAAAAGGCACCTCATCTGAATTTATCATTTGCTTGTAGTACTCCAGGGCAAACAATCTCATAGGGAGGTATCTATGCAGTTTGAAGGGAGCCAGCTCACATCCATATTTTATGATTTCGGCGTGGTTTTGGTACAAGTACCAATCCCCCACTCTATATTGTTTTGACAATTGAAGGACTCTTCTGATGTCTGCACTGATTCTGGGGGGAGGGCTTCCTAATAGCATAGCTTTCACTGGGTACACAAAGAGATATATGAAATCAATATAAGAATATTGAGAGTCATATTCATGGACTAATGAAGTCTAGAAGACCACTGATCTAGGGTTGCCTCTGGTATCAAGCTTCTAGAGGGTGATTGGAAATTTATCAGCTTGATAATACAAGAACAGATGATATAAAACTGAAGAATATTTAAACAATCTTTCATTATCCATCCTCATGAATTGATCATGCATCTTATCAGCAATGAACTTAGCATAGTCAAACATGATGGTTGGGGGCTGCCCAGGAAAGTATATGGACATAAAGGCTAAAAAATATTCCATCAACAAATTTACTTGTAGTCTGGCCTAATATGTTGAATATCATGTCTATGATGTCTTGGCCAAGATCAGAGAATATAGTCCACATGGAAGGGGGAGAGTCCTTTGGAGTGTATTTTTCTTCCCTGATGAAGGCCTGGAATAACCTAGAAAGTTTGATTGATGTGAGTGTAGGGAATTTGTTCAACAAATCTCCAACAAAAAGAGGAGTTAGCTTTTGCCTAGTTGTAATCGCAGCATCTCATTTATGGACCTAGCAGTGATGGTAAATAATATAAAATGATTAGGGACCATCACTGCCCTTCGGCTAGGATTGTAGTTTATATGGTAGTAATGGATAATCTTTGGGAAGATATGAACTTGGGGGAACTAGTACTTGGGTAAACCTAATTCCCAAATTCCAATGTAGTCTGCATGGTTCAGGTATTAGTCCTTGTACCTACAATATAGTTTCAAAGGGGATTCTTGGACAGAGGTGTCTTTAATTTGAAAATATTTATCTACTAGAAATGGGCATAACATTCAATGCAATTGGGGCATCCATCCTTGGTTCTTGTGGATTCAAGGACGAGGACGAAGGGTTTTCAGTGAAATTAGGAAAAACTAGTCTAATTCAAGGTATTTTGGAGTCACCAACAACTTATCTTACTAAATTACTTAGTAATTTGAAGAAATTTAGTTTAGGTTTGGGAATAAAATAGGGTTTCTCAGCAAATTTGGGGTAAATACCTACTTTCGGCTTTTGGACAGAGTAATGGTGACTATGCACTATTTTCAGGAAATGCATAGGACTGCAAGGTGGTCTAGAGTTGCAGCACCTTCGGTAAATTGGCAGTTGGATGTAGGTTGATGGTTGCATGTACTCTATTGCTTGGATGGAGGTATGAGATGTCTTTTTCATGATAAAAAAATAAACAATGAGTTTTTTAGTTTTATTCGTAAAGTCAATGATTTTGGCGGGTAAACTGGGAAACATGATAGTTTGTCATTTAGCGGGAGGCGGTAAGTGGGATCGTATCACATTGTTTTTGGGATAAATTGGTTTTGGGGGGGAGGTTTCCCGATGCCATTCATCGGGTGCCACGTAGCAGTGGGGTGAATAGTGAAACCACCCATATTGAGCGGGTAAAGGTTGGCCTTCAGAGGTCGCATGATATGAGCGTTGACCGTTGGATCAAAAGGGGTTAGATCGCATGGTGATCGGGGAAAAGATTTGATCTAAGATTTAATGGAGGGGCCCGACGGGGTTTTAATGCACGGAGGGATTAATTAATTGTGGATTAGGGAGGTTTAATGACTTTAGGAGTGATTTCATTGGCAGGGATAGATTATTAATTAATCGTTGATTGATTAATTAATCTCTTTTATTCGGTGGTGGGTCATGGTTATTAATTAGTCCTTGATCGACTTAATTAATCCCTTAATTTTTCTCTAATACAGTTTATGTTTCAGACCTTCGGGGACGGGATATTAACATATGGGCTTTTAATAATAAATATGGGAAAGGGGTATTTTTTGGGATTTAATAAATAAAGTTAGAAGTTAATATGAAATGAAGGCAGAAAAATGAAGAGTGCTAAGTGTAATGTGTGTTGAAATTTATTTACATTTGCACATAAAACATTATAACTTAGGCTAAATGTGCATTTGTAGGTTTTTGTGAAAAATGGGTTTCCTTGGGGATGATTACTTTCCCTAGGAAAATGGTGCTTTTACCTTAGGAAAAGGAATTTTTTAAGGGAACTGAGTGAATTATGGAGGGGAGGAATGTTTATGAGGGAAATTTAGTACTTAGAACCTATCAGTTATTGGGTTGAGGGTCCAGTTCCTCCAGAAGTCAGAGAAACACTCTAAGCCCCTTTAACTTAAGGTTTTAGGTACTTTTGACTTTGTATATGGGAAATTAGTAAACTTAAAGGTAAAATGAATGGGGAAATTAATCACTTGACTTTGTGTAAATGCTCAATTATTATCCATACTTTAGCAACTTGATGATGAAAGTAAATGATATGATCTTAACTAATCATCCATCACAATTTTGCAACCATTCAACTACTTACCCATCTACTCATCCTACCATTTTTCTACTCTTTATTAGGGTATACTTCAGATGGAAAACCCTTATCAAAACATTTTTCTTTTCTTTTACAATAGAAATCTATCTAATTCTATCTTTATTACATCCAAGGGCTCAGATTAAACTATTGAGCTCCTTTTGTTTACTCTACCTATATACTTATCTGCCAAGATTAAACAGTTTGGTTAGATTTTATTCTCTATCTCTAAGCATGAAATTCAAAACATGGAATAACCAATATTAAACTATTTGGTTACCATGGATCGTGGCATGAATAACAAGTTGTACACAATCATTTTATTCTACATTAAAAGTAACTGGTAGTGGCATTTTGACTTGTGTTATCACTCAGGTTGTCCCTAGGCTCCTAGTAGGGATACAGCCGAGGTAACCACAAACCAATCTTCTGATTGCAGGTTCTAGCCTACCTGCAATCGGAGAGTGCTCTCTCCTTTAGATTCAACCTTAGTTGATGATTTTAGGCTAGCTTTCTGACTTCAAGGGAATGTTGACTGTGATTGGAAGGAAGGTAGGATTCTTGAATAAAGAGGCACAGTAAGATGTTATAAGTTTCGAACCATTGGGCATGGAGTCACAGATTGAGGCATGTGAGCGTTTTCTTGGTCACAAGGGGATACGGAGCAGGATAGCCACACAGGATACAATATTCGGTCTGCTGAAAGTACGGAATGAGCATCAGGGATGAAAGGCAAAAGAGAATCATTTCCTCATGCTGACAAAGAGGAGAAGTGGATGAGTGGGATCCCGAAGCAGTTAAGAATTCCAAAGACATGCACTCATATATGAAAGAAACAGGGTAAACCAGATCATTTAAGAATACAAGCTCATAACTGTTTCTGAAGAAAACATCGAAAAGTGCAGAAATTGAACTTAAGGTGTAATGAAACAAATCTTAAGCTATTCTTTTTTCCTGCAACTTAGAAAGGCGGAAAGGTGAAAAAAACATAAAATAAACAGGGAAGAAGAACACTTATTGGATCATGTAGAGACACAGGAATTCCGTGATCATTCCTTGGCCAAGAGAAAACAGCAAGTTGTTTCGCAATCCATGCTTTCTGCAATCTTTGATTATGGAAAAATATGACAGTTACAGTGCGAGTCTTTGCTCAGAGAAAATGTTGGAAAGAAAAACTGACCAACAACTACTACTAACCAACCAACCCTTCACAACATTGCTTAGGGTGGTATTTATAAACAAAATATCATAAAGACATCATTACAAATGACCTTGGCAGGTCTGCTTAGAACTCTTCAAAAATCTAAATGTTGCTGGAATTAAATGCAAGTAAATCTTTTTGGCTGCGCTGGGGGCAGCTGGATCGGAACAGGTGACGAGGTGGCCCTTGGGGACCAGATGCAGTGCTGCTGAATGATTGCGCTTCGGGGACTGAACTTCGGCTATGGTGTGAATTGAATGTGCAATAATTATGATTTGAGAGCTTCAGGTGGCTTCGCCTACCCTCTATGAATCTGCTGGAAGATATTCAATTTTTCTCTTGCTTCGGGCCGCTGCTCAAGATATTCTCTGATACACTTTGCTGCTACATTGATGGTTTCCGCCGTCGACTGATACTCTTTGACATGCTTGATATTTGCTGATTTGATCTGATACACTTTAAACTCTATGATTGATCTGCTGTTGTCTTTAAACTGGATCCTTGGCACGATCGGGCGATTTTGGGGCCTTTTCGGTGCGCAATGGGCTCGGCAATCAGAAGATTCCCTCAAGATTCTGCGAAATGGCCTATTTCCCATAGCGATGCGCAAATAGCGCTTCGCGCTATTCGCGCATCGGAAACTGCCTCCGTTTCTTGATCTGGAGCTCCGAAGTGCGATTTTTGTTCCTGCGCGAAGCTTTTTCGGCTTTCTGGCTGCTGACGTAAGCATGGCATCGGCTGTACGGCGGATGACGTCAGCTGTGGGTCCCTAGTATAGAGCAACGAGGTGAGATATTGGAGGTACGGTGGTGACGAAACTCCGATGCGATATCATGATATCGCGTCGGCGAGGGAGGGAGATAATTGGGTTGGACACATGGTACTTGCGACTGCCGATATGCGATATAGCAATATCGCAGCGGCGGAGCCGGATAGGTGAATAGTTTGGACACTTCGGCGTTTGCGATCGCCGATCGCCGATATCGCAATATCGCATTGGCGGGGGAGGGATGTGTGATGATTTGCATGGAAATGAAAGAGCGAAGGTGTGATGCGAAAACGGCTTTGAGGAGGAAAGAGAAAGTAAGTGGGTGTGAAGGGCATTTGAGGTTTTCGGAAGGGGTCCGACTACCTCGGGGAACTTTATACTTTGGAAGGAGTCCATCGTATTTGGGAGGTGGTTTGGGGTCGGGGTTATTGCTTAGTTTCTGATAAACTAAACAATTCCCGAGAGTTGTTATGGTTATTTTTCAACCAGGGGGAGGGATATTACATAGGGGAAATTTACTTAATATTAATAAGGGGGCGGGAAGAATAGGGAGCTAAATAATAATGTTAGTGGTTAATATGGAGATGGTAAGAGAGCGCTAAGTTCGGGAGAGCTTAGGCTGTCACAAGGGGGTAGGACCATACTTCGGTAGAAGATACGGAACAACTTTGAGCAAAGCAGATCTTTACTCAAGCTAGAGTGATGAAGATGATGAACTTAAGAGGTGTCAAGCAGATCTTGACCTCTTTCAGGGATGTTAGTAAATGACTGGGGAAAACAGAGGAGGGGAGTCAGTTATACCTTATTTAAGCCTTTTGCTTACAAATCTTTGCTGATTATGTTCTGAATGATATGATGCCTGAAAACTTGGAACTGGTCAACAATTCAACAGCCTCAGAACTACCTACCCAGCCTACTTGCCTAGCATTTTTTCTTCTTTTTCTTGGGGTGCACTTAGACTTGCAAACCTGTCATACATTTTTCTTTTGATGCATTCCTATCTACATACTACCCTTATTTCTCCAAAGCCCAGATTAAGCTATTGGACTCTTCTGCTTCTCTACCTATCTAAGAATCTGCCAAGATTAAACTGTTTGGACATATTTACAATCTCTATATTCTAAAACATGAAATTTAAACCTAGGGAGACCAAGATTAAACTGTTTGGACCTCCCTTTAACTAAAAGTAGTGATACCGAGATAACTTTACAAAATTTGAAGGCAATTGAATGAATCTTGAAGTATCCTTCTTCATTTGGAGACTGCTTGTGCAAATATGGAGCATTGCAGCAAGCAAAGTACGACATATTTGGCCTGTGAAAATGCCAATCATGAGAAATGCATACTTGCTGCAGCAGGAGCTAACACCAGGCATAGTGGGTAAACCAATATAGGTTGTTACATGACCTTGACACCATAGAAGAGATATCACAAAAAAAGAGATACATGACATAGAGACGAAATATCTAGAATAAGACTTGTGAAAGTCCCCAACAGCTGATAGCAGCAGCAACTGTCAATCACCATTCAGATCAGCAACCAAGATTTCCTTCTGTTCTCCCTCTGCCTCTGTTTGACCAACAACGGCTGTGAATTAGAACCAAAATCTTCTAAGATAATGCTAACACTACATTATTAGATGATTATCTGCTCCCCCTGAACCTGTGTTGGATGGTCTCTGTCAGACCCATATCAGACAATTTTCAAACAGACTCTGTTACTTCTGATATCCATCAAGCCTCCATATACGCGACTTTATCTGCACCAAACGGCGTATGTACGCGTATCTGCCACATAAAACTCATGTACACCCATTTTCTCTAAAACTGACAAGATTTAACAGCAAGATGATACATCAACTACTCCCAGCTTCTATCTGAGATATTCAAAAGTTTTCCTGGACAGTGGTTTGGTGAGAATATCAGCAACTTGTTCCTTAGAAGGAACATACTCCAATTTGACCTTTTGTTCCAACACTTGTTCCCAGAGAAAGTGATACTTGATCGGTATGTGCTTGGTCTT
>APFE030370333.1:126466-140041 GCA_000404065.3 Pinus taeda
CACATCTGACTGACACTCAATAGATTATGCTTCAAACCATCAACATACAAAACATTTCCAGCTTTGACCTTCTCTTTCAACTGAGCAATGCCTTTTCCCTTTATGGCTACAGGGGTATCATTTCCAAAAGAAACTTTCTTTCCCTTTTCTAAATAAGTATATGATTCAAGTTTTTCTTTATCAACTGTCATATGCTTCGAACATCCACTGTCGATGTACCATTGATTTTCCTATCCTTCTGCATATAAAGCTATCCCACATCTTTATGGTTGCATTTCCTTCATTGTCCATGTTTTGGCACTTGAGATTTGTTCCTTCTGAGTTGTCTTCCAAAACCTGCTCCTGCATTCAGAATCTTCATGACCAAATTATAACAAATAGTACATTCTATTTCACTTTCAAGGGCAGAAAAGTGGTTATAGGTCTTCTTCGTGATTGGAGGCATACTTCTTTGTTTTTGAGCTTCTCCAGTCATGATTGTCTTATAGGCAACACATTGAGTTGCTTTGTGACCAAAGTTATGGCAAGAAAAACATTGGCCATTGAAGAAATTCCTGTGACTATCATCCAACCGATTGTAGTTTCTACTGACGTCCATTCTTGAAGAAAATTGGGAAGATTTTACCTGAGGCTGGTTGTAACTTCTGTTTGTCCTTAAGGTAGCATGCCCCCAATTTTCTTGATAGTATTTGTTCGATCTTGCGGAAGACTGTCCCTGATTTACCTGATGATTTCTATTAGGTCTTTTCTCACTCCTTTTTGCTGCATCAAGATAACCTTTGGAGGTGGAAGCTTGAGATGTTTCACCATTATACCCCAGACTTGTCTTGACTAGAGGGGAACGCTACACATTAATAATCTCATCCAGAGTTTGAGAGCCTTTAACAAATTTAAGGTTAAGGGCCTTTGTTTTCCCAATTTCTTTTCTAAGGCCAAAAATTTCACATTCTAACTTCTCAAGAGCTTTTTCCTTTTCATCAAGTTGAAATTGCAGAGTATCAATGATCATATTCTTTTCTTTTAAACATGTTTTGAGTCTAGAAATCTCTTCATAAAAACCATCCACATCTATAGCATCCATGTAATCATCATCTTCAAAGGCCATTAAAAGTTTATAGTGATTACCTCGTCCATCTTCATCGCTATTTAATAGTACATCACTATCTTCATGAGTGTAATAGCTTTTCTTTTTGCATTATGTTTCTTGTTCCATCTAACATGTTCCTTCCCCTTGTCAATCTTATCCTTATGAGGCCACTTGGTAGCATAGTGACCTACTCTTCCACAAGTAAAACATTTGAATGGTAACTTACCTTTGAATCCTCCAGTACCCCGTTGAAGATTTCTGACAAAATTTGATTCTTCTTCTTCTTCTGACACGTGTCCTGACTCATAGTACTCTCCTTTGCCTGAAGCCTTGAAGGGAGCTACTCTCCTGTCTGATGGACCTCCTTTCCTCATTTCATAAGCAGTTAGAATTCCATGTAGCTATGACATTTTGAGGTTTTGTAGATTCTCCTTTTCTTCTGTAGCAAAAACTTTAGATTCAAATCTAGAGGATAAAGATCTTAGAACTTTTAAAACCACAACACCCTCTTTTATTTCTTCACCCAAATTTTTCGTACAATTAACAATCTCATCTGCAGGAAGAAAGTAATTAGCCAAACTTTTGTCATTATACATCTTGAGATTTTCATACTGAACCCTGAGCATTTGAAGTTTTGCTCGTTTTACCTGGTCATATCCTTCATAGCTCAGAACAATCTTGTCCCATATCTCTTTTGTGGATTTAAACAACATTACCTTGACAAATTCTGATTGAGATAGGCACCCTAATAGAGTATTGACATCCTTTGCATTTGTTTCATATTTCTTCTTCTCAGTCGGATCTGTAGGAGTTGCTGATGGAAAAGTATACCCTGTATATATGATATCCCAAACTTCTGTACCAAGAGATTGAAGATAGGCAGTAACTCTTACCATCCAATATACAAAGTTTGTCCAATCAAAGATCGGTGGCCTGATTGATGCTTCCCTCTCGTAGTTTCTCACGATGAAAGATCTTCCTTCAAGCGATCAAGCTTCTTATGAAGGACCTGCTGTGATACCAATTGTTGGAAATAATACTGAGAGGGGGGGTGAATCAGTATTGTCAAGTCAAATATTCCTTCTTTTTTTCAAAACAGATGATATACGCTACTTCAGTTATTTAAACCCGCGTATATACGCAACTATGTAGAAGGAAACTTGCGTATACAAAACGAGCTTTTAATTTACTTAATCTTTCTAATGATGAATGTTAATCTGTGATGCAGAATCAAATAACCAGTAACCAGAGACAGTAAAATAGAGCAGAAAGACAATCACACACAAGGACACAAGATATAAGGTGGAAACCCAATGTGGGTGAAAACCACCTGCTGCAATTCGTCTCTATCTTCTTTTAAATTAGAAACTTCTTTTACAATGTACTGGTGCAGTCCTTTACCAGTACGCGGGTTGCAACCTGCAGAGAGCTACAACCCTCTCTCGTTCTCCAGCTTCTCCTGGAAGGGAGCTACAACCCCCTTAAGCTCTTGCACTAGTCAAGATACTAGTACGTAGGTGCTGGTCTACATAAGGCTACAACCTTCTCTTTCTTCCAGGGACCGCGTTTCATAATTTTTCAGACTTGATCCATGAAAATCAAACAATCATCAAGAATTAACCAATCTCCTTTTCACCAATTAGATCTAAATCAAGTAGATACTTCTCTGACAGCTGTACCAAAAACACAGTACCAGAAACCACACACCAAAATCTGAACCCAGAACACTGCAGTAATAAACAGAAGCAGCAAGATCACAACTCAAAATATATACGCTACTTTAACATCCTGAAACCTGCATGCATACGCTTCTGTGTATGGAACAACCTACGTATACGCTTCTTCACTTCACTGAACCTACGTGTATACGTGCCTTCGCTTCACTGAACCTGCGTACAGATCTGTAAAGCATAATTCACTCTTTCAGATATTCAATCCTAGATTATCAGACTTATAGATCAGGCAAGCGCCACATCAAGCAGATCAAAATCATACAAAGATACTATCAATCAAGCTTAAATATTATGACCCATCAAGAGATCTTATCCTTCTTTTTGCACTAAGGTTCCTCCTTCATTCAGATCCAGATCTGCATCATGACCCAATTACCAATGTACCAGCTCTAGCACTTTTCAGATATTCAATGATAATTCAGATAATCATTTCCCACAAGATCTCCTTCCTCTTTTATAGTCTTAGGCCTTCCATAATACCATGGTCCAAAACCATAACATTTCAATACCATGAACCCAAAAACTAGGGATCAACACATCTAACGAGACACCATGGTCCAAAACAACAGGTTCAAATCCCAAGAACTAACCACCATGTACCAAAAGTAAGTTCCCCAACATATATGCGCTTTTGTAACGTATAACCCGCGTGTATATGCATCTTCGTGTAGATGAACCTGCGTATATGAATTTTTCTTCTTTCTGGGTGCCTGAACTGAGATCTGTCACCAAGTTGAGTTGCCATCAAGGACAACACCAGAGCCATAGCATCAAACCTATGCCATAATGCCAACATTTGAGCCGCTAAAAGTGTTGATTGAAACCCTAAAGGAACAAGGTCAGCTGATTACATCATCTCCCATAATTTTTCCATGGAAAACTGCTCAGAATTGGTCAAAACTAGACCATACAGACAACTCAGTGCTAAGGGTGTGATGCATCTCACCTGCCACATGAAAAAAGTGTGATGCATAATGAAAATCCCTTCTATAGGGTGTGATGGGCAAGAGTAGACAAATGACAGAGACAGTTTGCAAGGTGGATGATCATGGAATCTTCCAGAAACTTCTCCTGTGACACTTGCCTCTCTGAATTCTCCTAAGGATGAGTAAGAGATCATGAATCTCCAAGTGGAGCCAAGAACTATCAGAGGGAGGACACTAATCAAAATCCAAGAAGCTGACTTAACCCCCTGCAAACATATATATATGGATCCCTCATCCCAGAGATCCAAAGGCTGGAATCTTGTATCTTGTAAGGAAGTGTTGTTGGTTTCTTATTGGAACATCATAGTGTTGGGTGATCTAAGCTTTTCATGAGGTGAATAAGGGCTTTCATTCTGGGAGGATGACGTTGGGTCAGATCAATGGGTTGTAATCCTCTCTTCTACTCTTTCTAAAAATAAAGCTATTTGAGTTGATATATGCATTTGTGTGGTCAATATATATCTGGTCCTATATTGTTTATGATCATATATCTCTTTGCTTTAATGGTATCATGCTGTTTTGATTTTACATGTGCTCTTTGAAGTGGGGTAAGCAAGGAAGGAGCAGCAAAGATCTGCCAGAGGGGAGAGGAAACAAGAAAGGAGCCAAGAGAAATACTAAGGTTGGTACTCTCTGCTTCTCTCTTATCTACTTCTCATAAAGGAAAATGAAAGTAACTTTAGTTAGTTTGTTTCTAAGATAGCTACCCATATTAGTGGGACTAGCAGCTCTGAATGGACAGTAAATTTCTCTAACAACAGGTTTACCCAAGTCTGAGGGAAAGAGTGTCATCATGGTGGTAGTTGATAGACTTACCAAGTATGCACACTTTTGTGCATTATCACGTCCATTTAAAGCCAGTACAGTTTCTTTAGCATTTATGGAAACAATTCAAAAGCTACATGTAAACCCAAAGATTATTGTAAGTGACAGAGATCCATTTTTGCAGGAAATTTTTGGACATAATTATTTTCTTGTCTTAGTACTCAGTTAGCTCATAGATCATCTTATCATCCTCAATATAATGGGAAAATGGAGATAGTAAACAAATTTTTGGAAGGATATCTTCGTTGCTTTGTATCTGATAAATAGACACAATGGGTCAAATGGTTCCCTTTGGCTGAATGGTGGTATAACACTTCCTTCCACACTGCAACAAAAATGATCCCATTTATGGCACTTTATGGATATCAACCACCATCCATCACATCATATTTAAGAGAAAATTCTAAGGTTCAAGCAATGGAACATCACATTGAGCATCAACAACAAGTTCTCCAACTCTTAAAGGATAACCTCGTGTTGGTGCAGAATAGAATGAAACAACAGGCAGATCAATATCGTAGTGAAAGAAGTTTTGATGTAGATGATTGGATATTCCTATAGCTACAAACATATAAACAAATTTCCCTCAAGCAAGCTAAGAAGGATAACAAATTGTCACCAAAGTATTATGGTCCATACAAGGTGTTGCAAAACATTGGTACTATGGCATACAAATTGGAGCTTCCTGCAGCTTCTCGAGTGCACCCATTTTTCCATGTTTCATGTTTAAAGAAGATTATAGGTGAAAAGCTCCCATAAATAATATTGCCAAAACTTGACGAGGAAGGAAAAATTATATTCGATCCAAAAGCAGTCATAGAAACAAGAACTCGAAAACTATGTAATCGATCCATTTCAGAGTATCTCATCAAGTGGAAGAACTTATCCACAGAAGATTCCACATGGGAGGTTGAGAATTTTATACAGAAGCATCCATAACTACTCAAGCATTGAGGACAACACTTTTTTGAAGGAGAGGGGCATGTTAGGTCCCTATAATACTAGTGATGCCCCCATTAATATTGTAGTTATATCCCTTATTAATATTGTTGTGCCCCTATTGTCCCCATATTATTATTATTGTGCTCCATAGAATTCCTCTATTGTTATTTTTGTGCCTTTATATTATTATTGTTAGGTCGGATTGGTTATATTGTGACCACTTAGACTCCTATATATATAAAGGAGGTTTTGTCATTTGAATCATCCAAGAATTGTTCATTTGTGTAATGTAAAGGAGGTTTCCCACTCGAAGAGGCTTATTTCTAAGGCATTCAACTATCTTTTCTATTTTTTTGTGAGCTGGTTTCATAACATTTTCCAAGAACTTTGAAGTATTTTATAGTAGGAGTCTTACCATACCAAAGTTCATGTGGAGTTAGAGTGCTCTTTACTCGAATGTTTGCTTTGTTGAGAATAGTGATGGCAGTAAATGCAGCTTCACCCCAGAAGGTTGCAGGAGTTCCAGACTCATCTAGCATGGCACAAGCCATTTGTTGAACAATTCTATTCATCCTTTCTACCACTCCATTTTGCTGAGGAGTCCTTGTGGTGGAGAATTCTCTTTTTATTCCATGTTCTCCCAAAAAGTCGAAGAATTAATCCGAGATAAATTCCCCTCCTCAATCAGACCTGAGGGATTTGATTTTGCGATCTGATTCATTTTCAACCAAAGCTTTGTAGGCTTTGAACTTTTCAAATGCTTCATATTTATGCTTTTGAAGTCATATCCAACACATTCTTGAAATTTCGTCAATGAACAATATAAAGTATTCTTCTCCACGAGGTGACTTTTTCCTTGATGGACCACATAAATCAGTATGAACAAGTTCAAGAGGCTTACTAGCTGATCCTTCCTTCTCAGGGAAATGTGTTCTAGTTTGCTTACCAAATTGACATGATTTTCATATTGTATTCTCTAGAATGTTGATATCAGGAAGATCATGAACAACCTGGAATTTGCATGCTTTCCTTATTTGTGGGAAGCTTAGATGCCCCAATCTTTTGTGCCATAGCCAGTGTTCATCATTTCTACATAGATGGAATTGTTGTTGTCCTCCCTTGAGTATGTATAAGTTGTTTGGAAATTCTTATGCCTTTGATCACGGTTTCTCTTGTATCAAGCTCATGAACAATATATCCATTTGATCGAAATACTACTTCAATTCCTTGATCACACATTTGATTGACACTCAATAGGTTATGCTTTAAACCATCAACATACATAACATTCCTAACTTTAACCTTTTCTTTTAAGAGAACAAAACCTTTATCTCTTATGACAGCAGGAGTGTCATTTCCAAATGAGACCTTCTTTTCATTTTCTAAGGCATTCTATGACTAAAGTTTTTCTTTATCACCTGTCATGTGTTTCGATCGTCTACTGTCGATGTACCACTAATTTTCTTGTCCTTCTGCATACAAGGCTATACCACATCTTTATGGTTGTGGTTCTTTCTTTCTCCATAATTTGGGACTCAATGAAGTTTGCTCCTTCTGAGATGTTTCCCAAAATTTACTCATGCATTCCGAATCTTCATGACTGAAGTTGTTACAGATAGAGCATTCTATTTCATTTTCAAGAAGCGAAAATTTATTGTAGGTCCTTTTCATGATCCATATCACATTCTTTTGATTTAGTGCTTCTCTAGAATTGATGATATTGTAGGAAACACATTGAGCAGCTTTGTGTCCAAAGTTATGAAATGAAAAACAATGGGCATTAAAGAAGTTCCTGCGATTATCGAATCTAATAACCTGGTGATTGTAGTTTCCATTGACATTCATACTTGAAGCAAATTCAGTATGATTTACCTAAGCCTGGTTGTAACTAATGTTCATTCTGGAAGTAGATTGAACCCGATTTACTTGGTGAATTACTTTATGCCTTTGTTGATGATTGTCAAACTGTTCATTGCTCTTTTCTACAACAAGATAGCTTTTAGTGGAGGTTGACAACTTTTGTGCTTGAGATGATTCTTCAGTATATCCAAGATCTATCTTTATCCAAGGAGGATGCTGCACTTTGTGAATTTCATCTAAGGCTTCTGATCCTTTAGCAAATCTGAGATTGAGAGATTTTGTTTTCTCAATATCTTTCCTTAGACCCACAATTTCACATTCTAGTTTTTCATTGTGTTTTTCTCTTCCAGCAAGTTGGAATGTCAGAGTATCTATAATCATATTCTTTTCTTGTAAACAGATTTTGAGTTTAGAGATTTCTTCATAAAGATTATCTTCATCTAAAACATCCAAGAAATCATCATCTTCAAAATCCATTAGAAGTCTATAGTCATTATTATCTTCATCACTATTTGAGAACCATCATTATCTTCATGCATATAGTAGCTCTTCTTACTTACACTTTGTTTTATATTCAATTTTACTGATTCCTTACCTTTATCAAGCTTATCTTTATGAGGAAATTTCGCAGCATAGTGACTGACTCTTCCACAAGAAAAACATTTGAAAGGTAGTTTACCTCTGAATCTTCCAGAACCCCATTGAAGGTTATTGACAAAGTTTGATTCTTCCTATTCTTTTGAAATATGTCCTGATTCATTCAGTTCTTCTCTTCCTGAAGTTTTGAATGTGTCTTCTCTCATGTCTGATGGACCTCCTTTTCTCATTTCGAAAGCAGTTAAGATTTCGTGCAGCTGTGTCATAGTGATACTCTGAATATTCTTCTTTTCTTCTATGGCAGAAACTTTTGATTGAAACTTAGTAGACAAGGATCATAAAACCTTTCCAACTAAAGTAACTTCTTTTATCTCTTCATCCAATTTCTTCATGCAATTAACAATCTCATCTATACGTAAGAAGTAATTAGCTATACTTTCATCATTGTGCATTTTGAGAGTTTCATATTGAATTCTGAGATATTGGAGTTTTACACGTTTTACCTTATTGTCTCCTTCATAGCTTAGAATGATCTTGTCGCATATTGCTTTGGCAATTTTGAGCTCCATAAATTTGACAAATTATTATTGTGACAGAATCCCCAATAATGTATTGATAGCCTTGTTATTGGTTTAATATTGCTTTTTACCCACCGTATATGTAGGAATTGCTGATGGAAATGTCTATCATCCTTCCACAATTTCAAAAACATCTGTTCCAAGAGATTGAAGATAGGTTGTGGTTCTTACCTTCCAAGAAATGAAGTTGCTCCCATCAAATATTGGTGGTCTAATGGATCCGTCTCTTTGGTAGTTACTCGTGATGATAAATCTTCCTTCAAGCGATTAAGCTTCTTCTGAAGGACCTGCTCTGATTCCAATTGTTGGAAATAATACTAAGAGGGGGGGGGTGTGAATCAGTATTAGAAAGTCAATAATATTTCATTTCAGATTTATGTACACTACTTCAATTAATCAAACTTGCATGTATACACAACTGTATTTAAGGCAACTAGCGTATGCCCTTCAAACTTATATCTTAGTTAATTCATCATATGTTGATCTTTAATCTGTGCAACATAACCATATAAATAGTAACAAGGTGCATACAAGCAGAATAGACAATCACACACATGAACACAAGAGATAAGTTGGAAACCCAATGTGGGTGAAAACCACCTACTGCAATCGTCTCTATCATCTTTTAATAAGAAACTTATTTTTACAATGTTTGTATTCGTGCAGTCTTATACCGGTACATAGGTATCTACCTACAAAAGGATACAACCTTCTCTTGTTCTACAACTTCTCCTGAAGGGAGCTACAACCCCCTAGCTCTTGTACTAGATGATGTGTTTACTAGT
Source organism: Pinus taeda (assembly GCA_000404065.3). Taxonomy (NCBI): domain Eukaryota; kingdom Viridiplantae; phylum Streptophyta; class Pinopsida; order Pinales; family Pinaceae; genus Pinus; species Pinus taeda. The sequence continues at coordinate 135,860 of APFE030370333.1, forward strand.
AGATAGGTGCTAGCCTACAGAAGGCTACAACCTTCTCTTTTCTTCTAGGGACCACGTTTCATAAATTTTTAGACTGAATCCATCAATAACATCAATCAAACATCAAATACATCTGCATCAATCAATCTCCTTTGCACCAACCAAAACTGAATCAATCAATCACTTGTCAAAATGTTATAACGAGAATACAGTAACAATAACCAGAACCAAATATAGAACCCAAAACACGGCAACAACAAACAGAAGTAGCTAAAGCATATTTTATTAGGTATACGCTACTTCACTGTGTCGAACGTGCATACATACGTCGTTTTCTCAAGGAAAAACTACGTATACGTTATTTTGATATGAAGAACCAACTTGTATACATGCATCTGCTAAAGTGAACCTATGTATAGATCTATAAATGATGATTTAAACTTTACAACAATTCCAGACATCAATTATACCTAGATCATCATATTTATGGATTACAACGTGCACCAGTTATTCAGATAAAAGATCAAAACCACACAAAGATACTTATCTTTAGGCATTAAGATATTGACCCATCAATAGAATTTATCCTTCATCAAACACTCAGGTTCATCCTTGATTCAGTTCTAGATGTGCACCATAACCCAATAACCTGTATTCTAGATCTTGCTCTTCATTAGATATTCAATTCATCAGTGCCTTCGCCTAATGATCTGATCCTCCTTTTATAGTCTTAGGCCTTACTCAATACCATGGTCCAAAACCACTTAGAGTCAATACCTGGGGTCAACACTTCGGACAAGACACCTTGGACCAATACAATGGAACAAAATACCATGGACCAAATACCACAGACCAAAACTAAATTTTCCAACATGTATGCACCTTTCCTTCCGTGAAAGTGCGTGTTTATGCTATACATGCCTTTTGGTCTGGGAACCTGCGTATAGCTCTCTTTCTTGATTCTGTGAGCCTGAACTATGATCTGTCATCTGTGTGAGTTTCCATGAAGGAAAATACATGTGTCATAGTGCCAAATCTATATCATAATGCCAACAATTACTTCCATCTCTTCACACACACACACACACACACACATATCCATACACACCAAACTCCAGGACAACTAGGCCTGTTAGAGTGGTAACACTCAATAAGTATTGTTTAGGAGTCATTAATACTTTTCCACATTTTATTTTTAATATGTGACCAATTTAGTCTTAGATTTTGTAGTTAGGTGCAGTGAGTAGTGGTCAACATTCATTAATACATTGTTGCATTTTATTTCTAATATGAAACCAGCATAATATTAGATGTTGTAGTTAGGGGCTATGTGGTAAAACCACCTAACCAATATGAAATTTCATAAATGTGATGTATAATTTTTTATATGGTGTGAGGAGAATATACAGTTGCAATGTGAATAATAAAGTAAATATTATTCACTCACGAAAATTGTGTGTGGAGGTCTACACCCTGATGTCTTGCAAGGTGTTTGGGCTTTGAGTAGCTTCCAAAGACACATTTATGTTTGTATAATTCAATTTAGTCATTAATACTTTGCCACATTTTATTTTTAGTATATGACTAATGTAACCTTAGATGTAGTTAGGGGTAGTAAGTAGTGGTCAATAGTCATTAATATATTGATGTATTTTACTTCTAATATGAAACCAACCTAATGGTATATGTTTTAGTGAGGGTCTATGTGGTAAAACCACCTAACAAATATGAAATTTCATAAATGTGATAGATAGTGTTTTATATAGTGTGAGGAGATAATACGGTTGCAATTTGAATAATAAAGTGAATATTTATTTTCACTCACCAAAATTGTGTCTGGAGATTTCCACCCTGATGTCTTTTAAGGCCTTTAAGCATTGAGAAGTTTCCAAAGACACATTTATGTTTGTATAATTCCATTTAGTATTCATTTCCTTGTGATGAAATATGTGATAGATACTATGTTGTCTTCCAGCTATTGGTTTTCTATCACAAAATGAAATGAAGTCATTAACATAGGTTTTCAACTTTCTTTACAAGAGCGCTTCCAATAATTGATTGCCTACTTTCCTTACACCCTCAAAATAACTCAAAGTATAACCATTGGATCATGTATGGTCTTCTTCACAAATTTCAAATTTAACTTTCAACTACTGGATTCAAATCACCAATGTAATAAATTATTACTGTCATCTTGAAGGAAAAACTCAATTTCCATGATATGATTATGTTTCCTACACATATTAAGAATAAGCAATGTAAATGTTTATATATTTCCAAATCCACCTAGAAATACTCTTATTTAGCAAATATCTCATCTCTAATTAGGATTCATCCCTATTACGAATTTAATTTTCTATGTTGTAATACTACATACAAATTGAAGCAAGGTTTCTTGGGAGTGGAAGAAGGAAGGAAGAAGGAAGCAAGAGCGGGAAGTGACATTTTCAAAAGATCCTAGGTCAGAAGTGAATTGTGGAGTGAATTTTATATAATATATATTTTTTATATATTTTTATGCATATATGTCAACAAAATCATGTAGAATGATTAATTAGCGATAGAAAAAACATAAAAACATGGATTAAACCATATAACATCATTCATCTAGTAGTTAATAAATTATACTTCATCAATCATAGGTCCACAAGTTGAAACATCTTGATTCTATCAACCTTAAAATTTCAAAGTTTCAAAATTCAATATATAATAGTTTTCATCACTAAATTTGTACTTGTAACCATTACCAATAACCAAACTATAACAAAGATTCAAGAATATTAAAGTTTCAAACATGAAATGAGATGTTCCATGAAGCATCATATTCGTAATTCATTACCAATGAGTTATAAATGCCAACTTCAAAATTCAAACCTAAAAATCAAATTGTCATATATTGTTTACAAAAAAAGCCATAATAAATATGCAAGAGTCAATAGTTAAAAAATACTACAAAGTACAAACTAGAAAAGACATGTAAATCTATACTCTAAAATCTCTTATTTACACGAGAAACATCTAATTTATTTGAGGATGATCCATGAGTATCCTGTCGCATAGTGGGATAACCACATCTACAACTAGAAGGCAAATGACCTTCATGCAATGTTGCATATGGATGTGGTGGAAAGGGTAAAGTTGGTGCCAATGCAACTTGAGAACTACTAGTGGATGATGGGGGTGGCATGGTTGTTACTATTACTTCATCATCATATATCAAAATCTTTGCACTTCCAATTCTTCTTAATGTATGGATCCATCCTCCAAATTATTCTACTCTGGGTTGGTGTTATGAAACCAGCTCAACAAAAAGATAGAAAAGATAGATCAAGGCCTTAGAATTCAGCCTCTTCAATGGGGCAACCTCCTATACATTACATAAGTGAACAATTCTTGGATGATTCAAATGACAAAACATCGTTTCTATATATAGGAGTCTAAGGAGTCACAATATAACCCAGCTGACCTAACAATAATAATATAAAGCCACAAAAATAACAATAGAGGGATTCTATGGGGTACAATAACAAAAATATGGGGACAATAGGGGCACAACAATATTAATAAGGGATACAACTACAATATTAATGTGGTAATCACTAGTATTATAGGGACCTATCATGCTCGTCTCCTTCAAAAAAAGTGTTTTCCTCAACGCTTGAGTAGTTCTAGATGCTTCTGTGTAAAATTATCATCCTCCCATGTGGAATATTTAGTGGATAAGTTCTTCCACTTGCTGAGATACTCGGAAATTGATCGATTTCATAGTTGTCGAGTTCTTTCTTCTCTGACTGCATCTAGTTCCAATATAGTTTTTCCTTCCTTGTCAAGTTCTGGCAATATTGTTTGAACTGGGAGCTAGTCACCTATAACCTTCTTTAAACATGAAACATGGAAAACTGGGTGCACTTCAGACGTTGTAGGAAGCTCCAATTTGTATGCCATAGTACCAATCTTTTGCAACACCTTCTACGGACCATAATACTTTGGTGATAATTTATTATCCTTCTTAGCTTGCTTGAGGGACATTTTTTTATATCGTTGTAGCCGTAGGAATACCCAATCACCTACATCAAAATTTCTTTCCCTGCGATGTTGATCTACCTCTTGTTTCATTCTATTTTGTGCCAACACAAGGTTATCCTTTAAGAGTTGGAGGACTTGTTGTTGATGTTTGATGTGATGTTCCACTGCTTGAACCTT
>APFE030370336.1:0-26038 GCA_000404065.3 Pinus taeda
GTTCTTTGATGTGACTGTCTGTTTTTCTTGTTCATGCTCATTATTTATGGTATTGGTATGCAAAAATAATTCAAAGTATAAATAAGAAAGATTTGGCAAAAGAATTAGATAATACTGATTCACCCCCCCTCTCAGTTTTATTGTCAACATACCCTTCATATGTAGATATAGAAATAATGAATTAATAGTTTCAAGGATATAGAAGGAAAACTAAAGTACTTCCCATGTAATATGATTACTAATTTATTTTTTCCAAGATTCCATATCTAATTATAGTACAAAAGTAGTAATCATATAAATTATGTGCATAGTTTAATGATTTACTAGGACATTCTAAATTGCATCCAACGTGTGTTGTATAGAGAAATTCTCACATTACAGAAGGAAACAAAATCCATTGATTCAATTAGATAAATGTAAAAAAAGGATTGTACCAATTGGTATTAAGAAATATGTAAATATGTAGTGTTAAAAATAAAGTATTGTATTTAATCATGTAATTTACTATGGTAATTTATCTTGTGATGTGAGAAATGTTATAGGTTGTATTGGATCCCAGGTTGTAATATTCTTGCCTTTGAGTTGACTATATTATGTATGACTAATAAATAATTTTGGGTATAAAGAAAAGAGGGAGAGAAAGTGGTAAAGGAGTTATCTGGATTGAGTAGAATGGATGAGCCATAGAGTACACACAGTGTAGAGGAGGAAATTTATGTACACCTAGGATAGAAAGCACAAAATCCTAATAGAGAACTACTAGATATGATGGGAAACATGCAGATTGGAATAATGAATTTTTGCGGAGGACTTCAGAAACTATTGAAATTAGTGCAGAATAGATACAACTAATAAAAAAATTAGTGATAATTCAAATCCCGAAATACTGAAAAAAATAACAGATGAAGAAAATTAAGGGGAAATGTCCAAATGAAATAATTTGGAGGAAGTAATGAAAATAAAACAGGAAAAACATAATGAATAACAGGAGTATATATCCTCCAAAATTCAGGTGAAGGAAGGGAAGAAGCCAAAGATAGAACTTCACAGAGAATTTCGAAAAATTAGACCCCCAACTTTTGATGGGGAAACATAGGAAGAAACTGGAGCTTGGTTTTTGAATATTAATAGATATTTCCAAGTATATGATTAATCCTAGGAATTAAAGGATAGGCTAGGTACATATCAATTACAAGGAAAGGCCTCCTTATTGTAAGAGGAAATGAGGACAATTCACCATCTAGACAGTTGGGAGGTTGGTTGGGATGAGTTTTTAAGGTTTTTGAAAGGGAAATATTTAACTAATTGTTACTTTGATTATAGAGAAAATGAATTCCATGACTTAAAATTGGGACAAGTGTCAATGGATGAATTGGTAACAAAGTTTAACCCCTAGCTACATTACGTTCCCTATCATAAGTATGAAAAAGAAAAAGTACAATGTTTCTTGAATTGTATTCTACTTTCTTCTAAGGAAAGAATAGAATATGATTATCCAAAGACTATGGATGAAGTAATAAAAAAATCTTAGGTTTGTTATCAAGAGTCCAAATGAAGGAGTGAAGGTCAAAACTCTTGGTCAAGTAAGAAAAAAGACAAAATGCAATAGGGATTAAAGAGTGGGAAACCTAGACTAAATAAATAGTTTGGGAGGATCAACCAGAGAGGAAACTAAAATTGAATGGTAATCAAATAGCCAAGGTACACGATTAAGCCCAATCAAACAAAATTTAGTAATGGATGCAATGATAGGGATAGGGAACCTATGGGATGTTAGGGTTTATTGAGGAATTTCCCTTATACTAACAAAACTATATAAAATTTACAACATTTACATGAGGCTTCTACCATCAATGATATAGATAGGAGCATACCACACACTAACGTAACATTTGAAGGATGTCAAGCTTTGCATAAATTCACAATGGTGGAACTTGAAGGTACCATTTCTACTGTATTGATAAATATTGGTGCTAATCTAAGTTATGTTAGGCCTCATGTAGTAGAAAAATGCAAGACTAAATATGAAAAATATTGAAAGTTGTGGTTAGTTTAGGAATAAAAAAGAAGGTGACAAACTAGGTAAAGACTTTCCTAGTGACATTGAATGGAAATGAGACCACTATGAATCTAAACATATTACCTTTTGGATCCTATGAAATGTTGATATGGATGGATTGGTTAGAGGGACACTAGGGAGTTGTTTATTATTTAAATAAAATTGTTACATGTACAATGGACAATGGAGAAGTGCAAGTCATCAAAGGTATACCCAAGCCTATCCCTATATAATAGGTAGCAATATTACAATTAAAATAGTCCCAAGGAATGTGTGATTTTTTTTTCCTTCCAAATTGAAGATGAAGTGACAAACAAAATGGCTAAATATGTGGATGAATTGGATGTTATTCTAGACTACCTCGACGTGACTTTGAATGAAATTCTAGGAATAACCCAAAAGGAGAGATATATTTATCCTACCGAAAGTATCTTTGCTATTTAATTCCCCTTATCAAATGTGCATGCCAAAAATTACAGAATTAAAAATGCAGTTGTAGGAAATGCTTGATAAGGGATGCATATGACCTAGTGTATCACCATGGGGTGCACGAGTCCCCTTTGTTGAAAAGAAGGATATAACCTTTAGACTATCAATCGATTATCACCAATTAAACAAGTTGAATATTAAAGAAAGTATCCTCTTACGAGGATTGATTACTCATTTGATTAAGTCAAAGGAGCGATGATATTTTCAAATAAAGACCTCAAATATGTATATGACCAGTCAAGGCATCTTTTGAATGTGATATAGGCATTATGAATTTATGATTTTACCCTTCAGACTCACAAATTACTCTGCCACATTTACATGTTTAATGAACAACATGTTTAGCAATTTTTTGGAAAAGTTTATAGTGACTTTTATAGATGACATATTGTTATACTCTAAGACGTTATAATAACACAAACATCACTTGGAAATAGTGGTGCAAAATCTCCAACACCGCACATTATATGTAAATTTAATCAAGTGTGTATTCTACCAACATATGATACAATATCTTGGTCATGTTATATCTAAAGAGGGAATAATTGTGGACTCAAAGAAGGTAAATGCTGTACTTGCTTGGCAAGTCTCAAAGGATGTGGTATACATTAGGTCATTCATGGGAATAACCAGATATTATTGTATACTTTTAGAAGTATTTTCATGAATAGCAAACCCCATAACTTCCTCATAGAAGAAGGGAGTAAATTTTGAATGGACTCAAATATGTTGAGAAAACATTGAAATACTAAACCATTCGTTGATAGTGGAAACAATCTTACAAACAACATGCCCAGATAAAGAATTTTCTGTGTTTATCGATGCAAGTTTGGAAGGGCTAGGGGGAGTATTTATGCAAGAATGAAACATGATAGCCTATGAGTCCCACAAATTAAAGGAGAATAGGAAAACCTATGTATTTTATTAGTTAGAGTTAGAAGTGGTTATACATGGCATGAAATTGTGGAGGCACTATCTAATGGGTATGAAATCTACATTAATAACAAATGACATTAGTTTGAAAATGTATTTTATCCAACTTGATCTAAACTCCAGGCATACTAGGTGGATGAAATTCTTGAGAGAATATGATTTTGAGATAAATCATAAAAAAGAGAAGGAAAATAGGTTTGCTAATGCTTCAAGAAGGAATTCCAGATCATTGTGTAAGATAGGAGTGAGTAAAATCAAAACAATTATTTTTGAACAAGTAAAAGGGAAGCAATAACGATCATAATTATAAAATGATTTATGACAATATGAGAAATGAAACTACAAAAGGAAGGAATTTGAAATATGAAATTAAGAAAGATGGATTTCTATCATATAAAAAAATACATTATATTCCAAATGAGCATGAGCTTAAATAGTTAATTCTAGTTGAATACCACAATAAACAATATGAAGCACTCTCTGGATACTAGATAATGATTTTTACACTTAAAGAGGAGATTTATTGGCCCGGAATGAAAAGGGAGGTTGCATAATCACTGAAAATGTGTTAGCAATGTCATTTGGTTGAAGAAGAGAACCAACATCTAGTAGCATGGCTAAATCCCCTACGAAATCCATAGTGGAAATGGGAGGTGATATCCTTGTAATTTAATACCTATTTACCCAAAACAAGAAAACAAAATAATTATATTATTGTAGTGGGAAAAAATTTACTAAGGTTTCTCACTTTATTCATGTACAATCCACATATAACGGTGCACAAGTGGCATAAGTTTCTATGAGAGAAATATTTCGACTACATGGAATATCAAAGACAGTAATGTTAGATATGGATGCCAAGTTCACATCAAACATTTGGAAATATTTGTTTGCTATATTAGGAACCTAGTTCAAATTTAGTACTGAATATCATTTGAAAACAAATGGAAAAATAGAGACAGTTAATTAGGTGCTGGAAGACATGCCACACATGTACGTTATGAACCAACCCACTAAGTTAGAACATTATCTACACTTAGTAGAATTTGTGTCCAATAATGGGTATCAAACCTAACTTAGGATGAATACCTTCAAAGCCTCGTATGGAAAAATATGTCACATTCCCTTGAATTGGTGCAAACCAGGAGACATACTCATGCTAGGGCTAGAAAATTTACAATAAACAGAGGAAATGATTAATAAGATGAGGTTGAATTTAAAGGTTTGTTAAGATAGGTAGAAGAGTTACACTAACCTCAAAACAACACATTGAGAATTCAGAGTGGGAGAATTTTTCTATGTCAAAGAAAAACAAAGAAAGGGTTCCTTAAAGTTAGGAAATTTCTCTAAAGTAGCTCAACAATTTTGTGGACCATCTAAGATTTTGGCCAAAGTTGGGCTAGTGGCTTATTAGCTAGCAGTACCAACACATGTTAAAGTTCATAATGTTTTTCATGTATCTTTCTTAAAAGGTATGTACATGATCCATCTCATGTAATTGATTGGCATGTGATACAGGTCAACTGCAAGGAGAATTATAGGTTGAGCCACAATAAATCTTTGATGAGAGAAAGATTATACTTTCAAATCAAGCCATTTCCTAGGTTAAAGTGAAATGGAAGAACTTTGGAACTCCAGAGACTACATGGGAATTGGAAGAACAGATCAGAAACTCTTTCCCAATGTTTTTCATATGAATATGAACATATTAAGGTAGACCATGGACAATTTTTAGATGGGGGGCAATGTAATCCCCTTAGGGAAATTAATATATGACTTATTTTATTTTTTATTAAAAGAAAGTAAATGAAATGTGATGAATATTATGATATAAATATTATTATGTAAAAATGAAATTATGAAATTATATTAAGTTTTTAATCCTCTTAGGAAAAAAGTAAAATGCTAACATAAGAGGTTACCTCCTAATTGTTAGGAAAAGCAGTTGGAGTTGGTTATGCCTAGTGAGGTAGAAACAACACAGAGAAATCCTCCCTTTGTCTATTCTTCTGGGAGAAAAGAGAAGAAACACATATTGGAATAACATAATATATTATATGGCTGAGATAAATTCCATGGTCTAGAATTTGTGGAATCAAGATTTGTGGGACATAAAGTCATTTCTTGAAAATAAATGTCGATATGAGAGAAAGACCAGTAGAATCGAAATAATTTGACATGACACTAATAAGGGTTTATGAGGTACAAAAGTTAGAGTAAAAAAACATTTCATAATAATATTCTTCATCATAGCTTGGGGATAGCTCAGGGGGAGCCAATGAATAATTGGTTCAAGGAAGGGTGGAACATGGAGGCCTTTTACCTTTTTCTAGAAAGGAATTATATAAGTGTAGGGTAATATTATTTATGTATATTTCTTTCTAAGAATATAAATAATTATATAGAAGAGAATATTTCATATGGAATAACAACATGTTTTGCCAGAGGAACTGGTGTGAACATGTGCTATGTTTAGAAGAAAACATTTATAAAATATTTAGTTGAACTAACTGTAAAATTTTATGGGATATAAATGGAATGAGTAAGAAAAAAAAAAAAAAAAACACTTCTAATCCAGAGAATTGTTATGCTAATAATTTGGGCTGACTACATGTATTGAATAGTGTTTAAGTTATAGTGAACGTTATATTGGAACTATTACTATATAAGAAAAAAATATAGTATACACAATAGTTGTGTGTGTGTGTCGTATACGATAGAATAAAACTATATGACAAAATCCAAGAGTAGAGCTTTTAGTCCTAAAAAATTAGAAAATACCTAAAGAAATCACTAGGGTTATCTATTCTAGAAATCCCTTGAGTTTCTCCGGACTAGAATATATTGGTACATTAGAAAGATTTTATGTAATCTAATCAAAGATTACATATATGCTTGTATATAAGTATAACATAATAGGAAAAACGGTCTAGCGATAAACCATAGTATTGTAGATTTATGTGTAAATGTTTAAGAATTCTAACCATAAACTAGATAGTTACCTTACAGGAAATCGAGATTATGAAAGAGGTAAAGAAAGAGATATTTATTATTTAAAAATAAATACTATAATTTTAGATTGCAGATTACTGTGGTGTGATTTCTGAATGGACAAAAATTTGTCCTGATGATGAGTCTAGTTGAAGACTCGAAATGTCGACCACAAAACATGAACATTGTGGAAAATCCGAACTCCATTCAGAAATACTATAATATTTCTCATGATACTTCTTTCTTTCAAAAAAAATGTATGGTTCAATAGAGTACAAAATTAATCAGTTCAAACCTAGCAATCCTTGATCCATGAAATAATGCAATACATCCCTACCACCTATCACTTAAATTTTTAGGTTGAAAGTGTCCATGTATTATAATATGAAATATTTGTGTGGTAATATAACTACACCCAAATCCAAAAGATTTTGGATTTTACAAAAAAATATAGTAGTCGAATCCATAACACGGGTTTTAATAACCCCAAAGTGGAGCCAAACAAAAATAAATTTCATAAGAACATGTTCGTTGGATTTGAAACCAGTCCTTTCTATATTGTAAACACACTAGAGAAAATTCATATATTCCACATGATCAAATAAAGATAATATCAGAGAAATGGTATTGAGTGATATATTTTCTAAAATAACTCGTGTAAAAACACGATAAATTGTTAGTGTGGTGTTTGACCCTAAGACCTACGAGCGATAGTCTTCGTAACGCTCACATGCTTACCTAGAAGAGAAACAAAAAACAAAACTGAGGAAGTCAAATTTTTTAGAAATGAAACTTTTGAGGAAAGTTGGCACCAAATAAACAATTTCCATTGGAAAAGAAGAAACTTAAAAAAATATTTGGCTGAGGCCATCTTACCCTTGTCACTGAGCTATTTGACTATATAAGAAATCGATTCAAAATATTTTAGCCCTCGGTCCTTTTTGGTGTCGAACATGGCAAACCCTTGTGCGAGTGGATCCCTAAAACTACCATCAAAACATTGGCACAAGAAAGTTAGGAATTCTTTATATCACAATAGGAATAAAATCCCATGTGAAAACAAGACGAAAATATTGAAAACTATAATTAGGAGGCCACTGAAAATTCACAGGAGGAAAGTGACACAAAGAAAATTAAGTAAATATGCCTTGGCATAGTTTTAGAGACTCTTCATTAAGAATATAAGAGATTTTGATTTTTTTCTCTAAAAGAAAACGATTGATTGGAAGCATGAAACAAAACCCTTGCAAAGAAACTTTATATGAGAATTTTCGGAGTGAATGAGGGTTAGTGATAAGAGAGGGATAGGGTGGTTACCATAACAAATACCCATTCAATCCCTACCATCAATTTGTGCAAGTGAGTCTTGACCACTATTCATGATAACTATTATTCATGATAACTAATATAAAATGTCATGAATGGAAACAAATATATGCCACATTTTAGGTTGCATGGAAGCATACCGATAGAGTAATATGTGCGATAGAAACATAAAATCCCAGAAAACACCATGCAATGTAAAAATTACATTCAATATATGTTAGATATATGCTCCAATGTTGGCCAAGGCTATAAGGCCTAGCACCATAATGAGTTATTACAATGTCAATCCGCTTGGCATGAAACCAAACTTAAACCATGATATATGGTAGTACCCTTCATATGTATACACAGAAATACTGAATTAATAGTTTTAGGGTTTTACAAGCAAAACGGAAGTCCTTTCTAGTAATAAATGTTTTTCGAAGATTCCATATCTAGTTACAATACAAAATTAGAAACATATAGAATTCTATGCATAGTCTAACGATTTGTTAGGACATTGTAAATTGCATACAAACTATGTTCTACATATAAATTCATATAAATTCTAACATTACAGAAGGAAAAATGCTGCATTGATTCGATGAGATGAATGGTAGAAAGGATTGTACAAATGTGTATTAAGGGGCATGTAAATATGGAGTGTTAAAAATAATTATTGTATTTAATTGTGAAATTTATTGTGGTAATTTATCTTGTGATTGTTATACTACCCCATACATGTAAATTGACATAGTAGTGAATGGAGAAACATGAAATTTTATGAACTTTCTATGTTAGTCAATGGAGAAGTGGAGTAGGTCTTACCTTCTATAAAATATTTAACGTGATATATTTAGGTAGAGCTAATGATGGATATAATTTTGTAGAAAATGTCCAAAACTATAAGACAATGGAAACATGACCTTTGGAATACCAAGTTGAAAGGACTACTTCCAGGAAATGAAAAATGGTGTTCAGGGAGAAGGTAGAGGAAAAAAAAGCACATATCATTCAGTAAATATTTTTGTAGGTCCAAAGCCATCCAAAATGGAGAGGTGTGATCTCAGTTGCATCATTATATTTCTTTACATCCATCTTGATGCTTTTATGGTGGAAAACTTAAACGAATTTGCTTTAAGGAAAAAGTATGTTGATGGAAACTACTTTGGATAATTGGGCCTAAGGACATTTCAAGGCAAATTTGATGCCTTAAATGATGTTTTTTGGGGGTGAAAATTTCGCCCTCAATTGGCGCACCCTTGAGCATAATTATACAATTGGAGGACTTCCCAACAATATAATAGTCACATCAATGAGAATTTGGATGCAAAAGTTGTCCCTTTGGAAGTTGATTTATTTTGGTTAACCACCGTAATTAGAGATGATGTGATGTCATCCCTGCTTAATCATTGAAAATGGATATCCACGTTGGAACTGTGAAGAATATTGTCGAACGGTTAAGTTGTAACTCATACTAAGGGTTGAATGGGTCAAATTTAACCCCTAGTTAGCTATTGGGTTGTGTTATAATCAAACCATTAGGAGGAATAGGGTTTTGATTCTATTCTAGTCGGTTTGTTTCCCTAGTAGAGTAGAGTAGTTGAAAGTTCATAGAGAGATGGAAGAATAGAGAGGTTATGTGTCTTATGGAAGCACACAAGCCATAAGTATCACTCCTCTGCATTTGCACCAATTCCATTTAGAGAAAGAGAGAGAAAATGAACCTCACCTTCTAATTAGGTTTTTCTCCAAGAAGAGATTCCCACACCATATCTTTAAGTTATTGCAGTTTGTGATATATGGTTTATAAATTATCTATTTTCCATATATCACATGAATAAGCAGAAAACATTAATTTAATTAATCCGAAAAATTAAAGAAAAATTAACCTTCATAATATATAATTTGGAAATCAATATTTTATTATTAAATATATTGTAATCAACTTTCTGATAGAACATCCATAGAAATTTATGACTCATATTATACAATACTTCTATTCACGAGCTTAACTTTGTCATCAATTTGTAGATAATAAGTGAACTACAATACAATATAATATCCAACTTCATCAATAACATTTTCCAAAAATTCCCAATTAGCCTTTTTCCTCTATTTGATGTGACACTTATATAAAATCCATGCAACCAATCAAACTATGCTATTTGTAGCATTAATCATTTTACGAGTAATAAAATGCATCTCATATATATATATATATATACAACAACAAAAAGTCATATTAGTACCTTAATGGCTTCGAAATCCAACTCAAAATCCATGTCAAATGTCTTCCCACGGCGATTTTGGTGTAAAAAATCATGTGTATAACCTAATATTATGACTTTGAAAATTTTCATGCTGGCCAATTCTATGATGTTTAAATTATTTTTTAATATATTTACACGTATCTATGGAATAACAAGTGTTGCATGCAGCCGGTAGTCCTTGTCGTAAGTGAATGGCCTCCCTCAAGCACAAATGAATGAAGCCCTTTTTTGATTTGTGCACCATTTCTCGTGCTTTCGACAAAGAAGCTCGCTGACATCACTTCATGTGGGTGCTGCCCAGGATGATCATACTATCATAACTGTGCTTGAAAAAGTCTTGGATAATATTTTAGAGGCACTATGGATTGTTTTGCTTCTTTAACGATAGTTACACCAAGTATCAAATAGGAAAATCTAATAGTGAATAGTTGAATGATATCATGCAGGACTTTTCGTTTCATCCAAGATGGAACGAAGATGATAAGAGGAAACATAATATATCAAGGCAAAACAATATCATTAAAGCCTCACAAATATATATAATAATATAATATATATAATATATATATAATATATTATATATGAAAAATTGTCATATGAGACAATTTATATAAATAAAAAAAGACAAGACCACATATAAGTCAAAAATATGGCTTGTAGTTTGAAATCATATATTAAATACAGTTTGAAAATAAAAATAAAGGACTAACTAATATTTAAAAATAAAAAGGGTTGGTTGTTATAAACCATATTTTCGCCATAAGGCATTCCTCTTTTATATTAATTGAATTGCTGCAGCCAAAAGACGATCAATTATATTAATTAAATTGCTAACCGCCAACGTACTGTCAATTATATTAATTAGATTGCTAACTGCCAACGTACTGTCAATTATATTGAATGCCTCAAGCTAGAAATACAAAAATATAACGAGCTGTCTCTCTACAATCATTGATTATCCAGTTGCCCCTGTAACATTAATTGAATTGCTTACGGCCAAAAGCAGTGGACCAAAAAAGGCGTGCGCCAAGATTACAGAAAGTAATATCTACATAGAATTCAAATTGAAGTCTGAACATTCCAAATTTGCACCGACATGGATAGATGACATGATTGTGTAGAGGATTTCTTGAAAATAAAACTCAACTATTTGTACGAATATTTCAAGAAAAGCATCTCACATTTTTTTGGTAAACTATGATCGGATCACAACATTTTTCAGATACATTAGCAATGGCCTGGAATCTTTATGTCGTTTTGAAATAGATGATGTTGTTGTGTGGTGCATATATATGACAGCCTTTAAACCAATAGTCCGAACTTCTTTTGTTCACACCTCTCTTCTATCTAGCACAAAATGTAATATTATGCTACAAATTCAAATATTTTTAAAACAATATTTAACATTGATTCCATTTATCAAACCATATAATATGTTCTCTTACAATTTAACATTTTAAATAAGAATTAACTAGCCGATACAAAAATACAAACGGTCACAATTAAAAAAAAACACGATCAATTATTGTATTGTATTACAATTGAAGCCCATTGCAATCGTATCCTCATTTTATTTATTATTGACCGTTGGATTTTTCTATGCAGGTTCCTTTGCTACAAAACTAATGCGGTCAGTGCGAAATTTGTATCCTGTACATATTTTAATTTTATTTTCGTTTCTTAATCACTTCATGTTGTCGCTTGCTTCGAAAGCTGGACAAGAGCATTTATATCATGATAAAGAAGTTCTTTAAAATGGTAAATATTTCTCTGAAAAGTTGGAGATTTAAAATAAGTATCTTTTCCGTAAAAAAATTCACATATCATAACTCTCTTAAAAAAGCATTTTCCAGTGACAAAAATTCACACTCCTAAAAATATTGCAACTTGAATACCCCTTTAGAAAGTCTATCTCCGATATCCATATCCCACATCTCCTCGGTTTCATACTGAGCAGTGAGACTAAGTGAACATTTTTATAATTAGATGTTGACAGTTTCATACTGAGCAGTGAGACTAAGAGATCATTTTTATTATTAAATGCTGAATACTATCATCACGCGGTGGGCCTGTAAAACTGGCTTCCAGCTATCAATTTGTTGGTAGCGTCTCTCCAATGAGAAATAATTAAATCTCACCAAATTCACGTCATCTATGAGAAACACTATCGTTCTGCAGGAGGCTTTGTAAAATGGCATCCACCTATCACTTTGTTCACCGAGTCTCTCCAATTATGTGTAGACTCGGTCTGTGGCACTCGCCAATGGCCATTTGCTCATCGGATCGACGATGCCAAAATATTCACTCTTACTGACTCCCGGAAACATAAACTCACCTTAAATATGTTGGTTCTCTCTAGTGAATAGGTCACGTTGGTCTGACCAGCTCTACCCTTAGAATCTTCCTCACTAGTTGGCAGTTGACACATTGCAACAATAGTAATAATGATATTGCATGGAGTATGTGGGTAACCAGGAAACTAATCATTTGAGGATTATAGTCCGCCTCACATGGAAGAACGTGGAATATAGTTCCATTCAAATCTACAAGACGGCTGAAAAAAGATTCAGACAAAATACGGATATTTTAAAATTAGTACCAGACTTATCAGAGTAGAATACTGACTTCTATACTCATCTCCGTGCCAAACAATATACAGGTCAGCAAGAACGAGATATGAAGATGCTCACCTTGCTCACTCTATATATAGAGAAGACGTTATTTCAAGTAAGTTTTCGTTGATGCATGAATAAAAACTTTAGGATATCCAAAACTAAATTGCATTGGGATGCGTGAGGATTGCAATAAGACCCCAGAAGCTATGTACCAATAAAAAAAAAAATTAATACATTTTATATTATTTTTTTAATACTAAAACTTTGGTTAAAGCTTTGGTGCAGATATATATATTTCTGGTCAAACAAACTATTAATATGCATTCAACGCGATATCGATCGCTAATAGTCGCAGGCAGGGACTAATAATACTTCTTAATAAATCCCATAATTTTATCATTACCAAAATGTCCACATACAAATCCATGATCCGGCTCTCATAAAAATATCATTTATGGATCCATGATTATTTTAAATAAATTTCCCAATTCGATCAAGAGCGTATGTATAGAGTTATAGCATGAATCCATAGCTTTCTCTTTATCTTCAATGTTCTAATATTTTTCCTTACAAGTCCCCCTTGGAATAAAAAATGAGCCTCTTGAATGAAATAATATAAGTATGGAACTATATCACGAATCAATAATTTTCTCTTTACCTTCCATGTTTCAATAAATTATAAGTATTATTCACATAGCCTTTTCATTTTTCTTAATCTTGTAACCTCCACTATAATAAGAGACAACAATGCTAATAATCTACGGAAGCCCTCGACATATTTTTTTTTAATTTTCCTATGCAAAGCTTTAACATAAATGGATAAATTTCTATAAACTTTAATAAATTCATACGTCTCTAACTAGACTTAGATCGACTATCAAAATATCACGATTCTTGATTATTATCGTAAAGTATGGAAATTTTTTAGAAAATCCTTCATGAATATTAGTAATTCTCAAAGTTGAATCCATAACATTATTGGGAATATTTTCTTGACCATAATCAAATTTTTAAGAATTTTATCTAAATTCAAAATTTTTGGCTTATTTTAATATAAAATATCTTTTTTCTATCGAGTAGAATTCATATTCCTAGGATTCAGATTGTCTTTCAAAATAAATTAAAGTATGTCATGGCTTTCCATTAGACAAACGAAACGAGAGACAAAAATTAAAATTCCACAATAGTCAAATAAAAGTTTTACTTGGTTTGAACCACAAAACAATTAATTTTATCTCTGATGCATGGTCTCTATGGCCATTCTTAAGCTAGTAACCAAGAAAACTATGAATGGAAATTAAAAAACATGATAATAGAAAGACCAAATTCAAAATGTATCATTCTAAAGCCTCAATATGAATAGGCTCTTTCCCATGCCTGGAGAACAACTTAGATCAAGGAGGATTCCTAAATGAGCTTCAATTCTCCTAACTTTGCAATCCAATGAGTTCATATGCAATGGGATTCCATCTACTTGAAGGATAATCTTCTCGCTAACTTCAGCCCTTGCAACTAGCACCAAACCTAGTAGAAAATTTAGATGCCAATAAATATAGACAATGTGTATGTAATGGTTATAATTTCCCACGTAATGACCTGTTTCTGGGACTCATCTCACCATCTTTGTGATAACCTCAAAGTTATATAGACAACCATATTTGTCCACAATGTCCCTCTCAACTTGAGCAATAGCCTCCTGGATTTATGGCAAAGTGAGTTCTTTGAATTCAATGGAGTTTTCCACCAGTTTTTGTGCACAACACCCTCCATGTTTATGATAATAAGTGACTCCATAATATACTTAGGCATACTGACAAGGCATGGTGAAAACCAATGAGAAGTACTTTGCCAAACCTAAAACAAAGGGTAATACCAAGTAGGGAATGATGGAGGAAAGGTAACAAGGGAAATAATCACTAGAAGGGGAGGGGGGGGGGGGGGGTGGGGGGGAAACAGGTTGGAATAGAGGATGGGTTGACACATTTAAGTTTATAGGAGACAAAACTTTAGGAAGAACACAAGGAAATTAGCTTAATAGGTGCTTAGTTAGGATATGGGATGTGAGATAAAGAGGGGAACCAACTCCACTATGTACACCTATGAGTTGAGAAAGAAACAAAAAAGGAGTCTGAAAAACCTATTGGAGAGATCAAGGCATGAAAAGTAAAAGGGATGAAACTACAAAAGAAGTGCAAACAACCAATAAAAATACGTAAATTTAACTAGTTGATTGAATAAAATCCTTTTGATAATCAACCATAAAACATGACATGATCTCACATGAAAACACAAATCAGTTATCCCCATGTGCAAGGTGGTCACACTATGCATGATAAGAACCCCCTACCTCCAAATATGGAAAATATACACCAAGAGGCTTGACCAAACCGAGGCATATGATGGGTGAGGAGAACAGTGTAACATTTTCTAGCAATGACATTGAGTGTCTTGATTTAGATCCAACAATAAACTATAGTGGGAAGAAAGAACCTTCACCATGAGGGAAAATTTGTGTGCCATAAAATCTAATCTCAACATGATGGATCTAGCAAATATCATGGAGTGGAGGCGACTGCGCATCCCCATCCCTAATACCTAGTGGGATGTTGACAACATGCAATCCGACATCCTTTCCCATGCCTCCATAACATATCCCACTTTGAATGCCACCTCGAGGTTTTAGATCAAAATACCTTTATCTTCTATTGATTCCTTTTCCCCTGAAGGTTCCTTTGCATCTGAAGGAGTTTTTCCACCCATTATTTCATATGTAGCATTTTTGTTACTCCCTTATTCTTGATTAGTTCCACTATTTTTCTTTCATTTAAATACACTTTTATGTCTTAATGTATTTCAATAATAGCTCGATGGTATTTCTCCATGTTCTTCATAGTCTTCAAATAAAGTTGATACCTTTCCCTAATTTTCATATTTTTGTGATGCTCGACTCATATTAAATGGAATACCATAATCCATTGATATACCTAACCTATTTCTATGTGTTACATCAATATGTCTATATCTGTTGGATAATTTATATGACTCCTTTATATATCCTTTTGTAGTCCTATCCTTCTGCCTAAAATTTTTCACTTTCATACACAAATTCGTAAGTTTTCCATTAAATGTTTTGGCCATTATTTACTTTTACATTTCCAATTCTTTTCCTCACCAACTATACATGATCTCATCATAAAAATGCATACCTTTTCTACTTCATACAATACCTAATACTGAATTAAGCCATTAGGTTTGTTCCATATCCAATAATTTAACAAAAGTCAATAAAGACTTCTAAAACCATGCCTCATAACTACAAAGTAATTTCATTTTTTTACCTTCTTTATAGTATGTTAATGACTTAGTAATTACTTCTACTAAATATTCAATCATTTCAACTTCCTCATATAAAACCTCTACCTTTTATTCATCTTAATTCACATCATAAGGTTTTATTTGTATGAGTTCAAATCAAATATCAATGGTTGTGGATACTTATGTCGCCTTATTTGCAGTGCTCTATGTCACCATTTCCCTGTCCATTGTATTTTGCATCTATCTTTGTTGACCATATTCCTATCGTCACAAAGTTTGCCCAAACAAATTTGCCTTCACTTTATTGTACCTAGTAAGGTCTCTTTATTGAAAGTGCATATTTGTCCCCCAAGAAAAATTACACTCATTTTAATAAGAAAATATTTTCTAGTTTGATATCAATTTTTGTGCGATCTTACTTATTTTTGCTATATTCATTTTAAATTGAAAAGTATTTTTTTTAAAATTAAAAATATATATCATATAAATAAACAATAAATTTTTAACTATAATAAAAAAAAGAGATGTTTTCATAATTTTAATTAAAATCATTATAAGTTTCCAATATAATATAATATATATATTATACCAATTTTTAAGAAAAAACAACTAATTAAAAGTAAACTATATAATTTTCAATATAAATATAATATTTATACCAATTTTTAAGAAAAACAACTAATTAAAAGTTTTTGATTGTGAAAAAGATATATGATTTTTGTAATTTTTAAAAATATTTCAACATATGTTAATTATTAACTACTTATTTCAATCAATATATTATAAAAATATATAATCATAATAAAATATTTTAATGGTCAAATAAAAGAAGAAATTCAAAATAAAAAAATCAATAATTTCTTAATAAGAAAGAGACGTGTTTGATTTAATTTTTGATATATGATTAATATTTGGAACGTAAGAAATATCATGAATGATAGAAAAAACAATGCAAATTATAAATAACATATTTCAATATCTATGTGAACTAAAAATTTTCAATGAGAACTATGTATATATTATATAAATGAATTAAAAAATTAACCTTTTATGATTCAAATATTTCAATTAATCTTAAATCTTGGAAAGATTTGGAAAGATTTATTAGAATTGTAAGTGTAAGTTATTAGTTTACCAGTCCAAAAACCTTAGGGTTAGCTCAATAGGTCATGACGTTTCTCCTCAAAACCTTGTCTAGATTTTTATCAAGGAAAAGAAAAAAGTTTACACTATGTAAATTTCCAAAAAAAATTTAATGATATTGACTCTATTTATATATTAAAAAAAATCCAATTTTAACCCTGACATGCATATAGATATGACATACATATAGATAAAAACTATTCTATACATACAGAGCGGATCTAGTTTTTAAAGGATATTTCTGTCTCAGAGGATCCTTTGTTCGCGTGTCGGTTTTAAAGGATTTCCGTTAATTTCCTTGCGAATTGTCGTGTTTAAAGAAATATTGTTATTTATTTTCCCGTTTAAATCTAATATTTAATATAATGTTTAGTTATGAAGATTAAAATGGAAGAATCAAAATTTAAAAATACGATTTTGAATCTTCCTTCCGACTCTCAAATATATAGTAATATATACATCAAAATAGTTAAGAAAATTTAAAAAAATTAAGTTTTGCAATGATTTTCTAAATATTACTTAAACTTATGTATATATGTTTTTTTAAAAGAATAATATATTTTAATATTAAAATTTTTGTTTATGAATTTAAAGTAAGGTGTTTTGTAGTATAAAAGTTATTGGTTTAAAATTTTGTGAGAAAAAATCTAGTCATACAAAAAGTATAGTGTAAGAATGCCTTTAAATAGTAGTTACTCAACAAAAAAATGAGAGATCCAATCATCTCAAAACTCAGATAACCTAACAAACAAACAAAAGCTAAAAATTTATAAATTTAAAAGATTACATTTTACCGAAAAAAAGAAATATTTTTTACCATTTTATGAAATTCAAATTCTTGAAAACACTGGATTAACTGTGCACCTTTTTGAGCAATTGTTAAATTTGCAAATGCACTCTCACAAATTATATTTAAACAATTTAGTAGTATATGCATAAAACAGGATAAGAAATTCTAATTTGCTTTAAAATACACGAACACAATGATAATTTAGAGATATATATATAGATATATATTCTTTTTTATTAATTCATCAACTCCATTGTGAATGTAAAGTTTTCAAACATAACACGAAAAGTTATGTAGATATGTTAGCCATAGCTCTTAGAATAATCTATTTAAGATATTTTAACGATTAAAGAATAGTTAATTATATTAATATTAAAAATATTAAGTAGAAATATTTTATTTTAAATTAATCACTTTTATTTTATATTAAAAATTAATTTATATAATTGTTTTTTAGCATTCTTTTGTTATAATAAAATATTTATAAAATGAATAATGAAGTACAGTATCTTTTTATTACCCAACTTTAAATATATAATAACTGTTAAAAGATTTAACGATCAATTACATATATGTTACATTAAAAAAAATATTATTTTTTTCGCGGCTGAAATTTAAAATTTTATATTTAACAATTTATATTTTAATGGAGATTTTGGATTAATTAAATAAATATAAAGGGATTGGAACTTAATTGAGAAGTGTTTTTAATGTTGAACTAATTAAATTGGCTGTTCTAAAGTCTTAATAATATATAATAGTTCAGTGAAAGAGTTAAATTCCCATCACATAAACTTGTATTTATTTGCTTTATTTGTTTTCAAAAGATGGGTAGTAATAATATTATATCCATGTTATATATTAAAAAATATAACTTATTAAATTTTGATATTTTAAAAGCCCATGAATTGAACTGTAATCGTATATTTTTAATATTAACTTTAATATTTCACACCATTCCTATCAAAGATAATTCCTATCGAAGATAGTTTTTTAAAGGATTTAAATAATGAAAGATATATTTGATCAAATCATAATAATATCGAAAACCTTTAATATAATTTTATGACAACTCTCTTTATTTCTATGAAAGTGAGCTTTCCTAGACAAGACTTTCTTTCCTTCCCCACGCATTCCCTACTATTAACTTTAATATTTCACGCAATTCCTATAAATGATAATTCTAGAAAAGAAAAATAGTTTTTAAAAGGATTTAAATAATGAAAGATACGTTTTATCAAATGATATTAATATCGAAAATCATTAATATAATTTTATGAAAACTCTCTTTATTTATAAAGATGAAAATAATGGTCAACCATGGTATGAAAGATTGTCTTAAAATTATTTAGGATGAGTGTAATGTGTCCATCAAAATCTGCGAAGATATACAATCCTTAATGAAAAAACAATGTATAAAAGGAACGGGAGGCTATTCCACCCATAGATAAATTGCAAGAAATTCTATAGGTAAATTATGGCTCATAAAACAAAGAGGAATTCCTACATAAGATAAAGAGGAATTCCTACATAATACTCATTATGAATCCTTTTATTTATGGATAATACTCCATCTTTTTCCCAAAGGAATAAGGAATAAGTATTTCTCTATAAGAGTGAAGGTTTGGGATTAAGAAAAGATAAGAGTGAATTTTTGGGATTAAGAAAATAGAAAGCGATGGAACGTCTAAATATAATAGAAATGAAAACATCGTTATACCTATATTTAAAAGTGACAATAAAAATGATAGTTTTTATAATGAATTAAATTTTATGTCAAGTTATTAAGAACGAGAAATTTATAAAAAAATATTAATGTAGAAAGCAACTAAGAAAGAGTTAAAAGGTAGTTTATATTTTGGAGGTAACATTTAATTGGGGATATTTTGATACATTTAGAATCATCAAAGGAGAATATCATAACAATAAAATAAACAACTTGGGTTGTCACATTGATATTGGAAAATATTATAAAATAATAAGCACTAGAAGAGATTAGAATAAACTAAAGATCTTTTTTGAGGTGACAGCTGCTCTAAAATAAAGTTATACAAATGTTATTTCCGAGTTTAATAACATTAAGAGCTAGCAAAAGCAAATTAATTGTATAATATATTTTGTTCTCATATCATGCTATTTTTGGAATATATATTGAAAAGTTAGTTTCATTGTTCATTAGCTTATACATTGATAAATTAGAGGATTGTTTGGAAGAAGCAAGCTATTTAAGTTGAACCTAGTTAGTGCACCTATTATTCATTTTCTTTATCATAAAGATATTGTTTTGAAAGGAAGATGTACTTGTGATCTATAAACAAAACTAAATTATCTAAAGTATCTTTACCACAATACACCTATTATTGCCAGTGGTATATTGAAAAAGATTATAATAATTAAATTCTATATAATGCCAATTTTATCTATAACAACAATTTAGAAGAAATAAGTTCTTACAAAATACTTTGGAATCAATCCTTATACTAAATTTAGCTATAACTAAAGCATTTAGAAAGTTACAAATCGAAAGATAAAATTTTAAATTATAGACTACATTGGTAAATCCAATAACTTTAAAAATAATACACTACATCTTATCTTTATCACTAAAATAAACTTTTATTGATTGAAATTTATAATAATACATGAATAAATATTTAATTTCTCATTTCTATTTTTTTATAAAAACAATACACTCCTAATCATTAAACCCATTCAACCCATTTTAACCCAAAAAACAAAAACATATCGACCTATTTTAACAAAAACATAGGTAATAAAATACAACTGGGCAATTTCATACGCAAGGCCAGTGTTTGAGGTCAAATGATACGCATCTAAACCTCGAACCATTTAAACTCAGGAACGAAAATAATTTTCCCACATCTATATAAAATGTGATTAAACTGTGATTTGATAGGCACATAGAAGTTAAAGGGCAAATACGTTGCAAATAGGTATATAAACCCGGATGTGATATAGATATAGAAGTTGTAATGCTAAAATGGCATATTTTGAGTTTTCATATATCAAAAGATTTAATACTAGATATGCAAGCTAAGCATTAATAGGCATTCAAAGAATATCCAAGAATATCCTGAGTGGGTTGTTTGGGTTAAATTAGGTTGTTTGGGTTTTCATTTGGGTTAATAATTTAATCTTGAATATCCTAAGTGGGTTGTTTGGGGTTTTAATATGGTTTAATAATTTAATCCAAGATTGTTATTTTATGTAAAATTATATATATTGTTATTTTATGTAAAATTATATATATCGAAAGCTTTAATACTAGATATGCAAGCTAAGTATTAATAGGCATTCAAAGAATATCGTCAGTATCCCTAAGTGGGTCGTATGGGGTTTGAATTTGCGTTAATAATTTGATATTATGATGGTTATTTTATGTAAAATTATATATATATTTTGCTTTTTGGCATAAAGTAAAAGGTGACAAAATGTTTTGTTAAATTATTCTTAGTGTAAAAGTAACCGTTTCTAAAATCCCTGAAAAAATCCAATCATCTCGCTCAAGCCATTCAACCGATTAAACGTGACAATAATCTTAAAAATCAAATAATCTAATAAACAATATTTAAAGTTATATATACTGTATAAATAATTTACGAAAGTATTATAAAACATTTTATAATTTATAACTTTTATTTCACAAAACTTTTATTCTAAACTTCCATTCTGATCATTTTAACTTCGATAATACACATATATCACATATATAAATTAAAACATATATAAATTAAAAGTTACCTTAATCTTCATCTTATTTTTATATCTCATAGATTTGTACCTACCATATTATAGTAGAAGATCCGTCAATTCAATTTGTTTTGACGGAGTACGCGCAAAACGTAATCTGTGGACGATTACAAGTTCCATATTGACACAGACATAATTAGTAACAAAATAAAAAAGAATTACCTTAGCATTTATCATTTCAAACTAATCACCAGAGTGTGGATAATACAACGTAAGTTTTCTTTACATTCATATATATGAGAAATTTATTGTAGCCCCCCAGGTTGTATAGACATTTAATTTGGGTTATTATGTTTTACTTATTACTTTATTTTTTTAAGATTTTGTTATCAAATATTTAATACGAAATATTAAAGAACTATGGTTGAGAGGCGAGGACATATTTATTATATAATTAATGAATATTAAAAGTTAAAGTATTTTGATCAAAACTGAAAGAAATAATTGTTAATTTCTTTAGACAATTAAAGTGGTTACTCACATGTCTCATCAAAAGAGGAATTGGGGCTAGAGAAGATAGAAAGGAAAGAATATTAGATGGGTCAAGGGAGTAGAACATTGCTATCGAGAATTCCTTGAGCTGGGTGGAATAAACCAGTGGGAAAACCTTGGATACACAATGAGTCTTGATGCCCAAGATACCTGACTTTAAGAAACTCATTTTATTGTTCAGAGGAGGAAGAGTTTGTGGGAAAGTCTAGACATAATTTCCAGACTCACGGCTGGGTGGTGAGATCTTTCCGAAGAAAAATTATAAAACTATAAGCTCTTATAACTTAATGACTACTGGAATAATAATGTTATTAATGATTGATGACGATTAGAATAATGATTTTACAGTGATTGACGAATAGTAACAGATGAATTATTGTCAGGATTATATGTGCACTAGGTGTTCCAAAATTGTATGTGATGTGTCATATGCTGAGTGAAATATCTTATATATTTAAACAGGGAAATGCTATTACTTCTGCATATAGAACAACTTAAATAAATAGAGAACCATTAATATTATACAGAGAATAGAGAATTGTCAATAATATACAGAGAACAAAGGATTGTTATATACTTAAACAAAGAAAAACTTAAATGGAACAACCGAGATACTTAAACAGAGCACTGTTAATACTATGTATATGAAATGGCTTAACTGAATGCATTACACATTTATAAAATATATAACAATCACAAGTGAAAATCCCACCATATTTTCCAAACAGTCACACGAAGAGAGAATTAAATCTACATACATGAAAACTATAAGAAGGCTAAGAGTGAGGCTAACTTCTATTCTAAATTTAATAACTGGAAAGGAAATAACTCATCACTGAATTCAATGGTCGAGAAATACTCGGTCAGATTCTGATTAAATGAGTTATCACATCCCCATACGTTCATAACTTAACAAAAAAATGATCCTCGCATAGATTCCATGGATTCAGATGTATCCAAGACAAATAGCTTCGACATAGGATGTCAAAAAACCAAAAGGGATAATGAACCATGAAAAATTTAATGACTTCCATTGACACCATATTCAACTGTCGAAAGATTTACAACCAAATTATACAGACCCATCATGAAATAGACCAATGTCAAACCCTCAGCAGGGCCAAATATATATATAACTGTGCCATGAGGAATATGGAACATTTCGGTTCGTCGAGTAACCAAAAACTATATTAAATCACAGAACGTTCAATTTCAAATCATGGCCAGCTTGTAGCCTCTGCCAAATCTTCACGCTTTCACCCAAAAAAGCCAGGGTAACCCACTAAAGTGGTTGCATGCATAGCAGCAAAACAAATGAAAATATCTGAGAGAGACAAGTCGCCATGGGTTTCAACAATGAAACTGACCTCAAAACCAGAAGGCATTAACCATGCATGAGTAGGATGCCTTTTAGACCAGCATGTCCGCAAGAGGACGGATTTGACAAGGGTTGATACCTGAAATTTCAAAGTAAACATTGTTAAGAAAATAATCCCTTAACATCGAATTCAAATCATTGCTCAGCTAAGCCGAAAGGTACTTGAGAGAAATCAGCGTTGAAGTTATGAAGCCCACCTGTTCCATAAACCCTCACACTGAGTTAGCAGCCACTCAGATTCAGAGCATGAAAAACACCAAGACCATGTTTAAGCTATCATTACCTCTCTGAGTGTGAATATCTCTGAATTTACCTCCATCAGGAATGGAAAGCTGGCGGAGGCAAGAGTTCCATGCAGAGTAGACCGATTGAAAAGAAAATCTTGACTATGCACCTTTAAGACAAAACTGGTGGAAAGAATTTGACTCTAGGAGAAAGAGAAAAGGTTGAGGAGTACCTAAACGGTGGTGTCTGTTGCAGCTCACCATTAAACCAAGCTTGGATGGACTGAAACCCTCATTGTCGCAAAGATGGCTTTGCTGAGTTGTCAAGCAAAAAACTGGAGGTATGACAAAACCTAAATGAATCCATTCACAGCAGGAGGAAAAGGAAAATGTTACCTCATTAAACCTTGGATGTCAAGGACGTTGGATCTCCAAACCCAATCGCAAGGAGGAAGCGACGTGAAGTGTATTGAGCTACCAGATCCTTCTGGTGACGGACACCAGAGCATTAATGTGATAACCAACATGTACTGGGAGTTGAGATACTTGAGTTAATTCATATTAAAAATGTCGTTAAACCATAGTACTGTGACTTGTCTTGTCTGTTTAGATTTCTGATATATGGATATAGATATAGGGAAGGTTTGATTATTAATTTGGAGTAAATATAGTTTGTATGCATGTCAGTTCTATTAAAGTTTAATAGTGGTGTAATATCTATTACAAGTGGTATCAGATCCCAGTTTACACACTGAGGTTTTTGGGATATAATACATATTTCATTAAATTTGGAAGTAGTCACTAGATCTAGACTTTAGAATTTTCATTTTTTCAAAATGGGGAATTAGAAAGTCACTTATTTCAAGGGATGCTCTGGGTAAATACCTGGTGAATTGCTGACAATGGTGACAAATACGGGTGGGTTGTAGGCGGCAGCGTTCTTCAGGTCGATTTCAGTAGGTTGGCGGCAGATGGATGTAATTTTCATGCAGAGGAGAGCAATAGTTCTTTCAGCGAAAATGAGAAAAAACGGGAAAATCGGCTAAAATATGGACTTTTCGGTTATTGGCGTGCTTTTTGGATGACGTCAGCATGATGTCATCAGGTGGGGTCAGGGTCGGGTGGCGTCAGCATGATGTCACCAGGTGACGTGGAAGTCTGTGAGTGGTCCACGGGGATTTCACAGGTGGCGGACACGTAGGAGCTCTGGCGGTCGGGGGTGCTGACAGGGCGCCAAGTGGAAGTGACGTGGGCGGGCGTGGCGCTGGCGTGGGCAAGCGGTCTTGCAGAGTGGTAAGCGGGTTTTCTCAGACAGCCCTCTATACGGTCGCGGTATTGTCAGAGGGCACTCCGAGAGAATATAAGGGTGACGCGTGGCAGAGGCCCGACGTCACCCTCTGACAGTTTCTCGGAAGGTATCTTTCGGTCACAGATGCCCGTCCGATATCATGTGGGCCGTCGGATGGGAAGGCCTAGATCCGACGGTCGACGGGTTGATAAGATGCGCGGGTAATACGGACTGCGGGGAAGGATAAAATATTATTTTCTCTGAAATTCACGCCTGGTGGAACTTTGGAAAAAGTGGGTTTTTCGGGTTTTTGCAACGTTACTGGTTAAATGGGTTTTTACAAAGGTTTATTTTCAAAGCGGGTTTAAGGCTATTAATCCGAGCAAATCTCAGATTAATCCCAGGATTAATTCTTTGGTGCTCTTTGGGTTGCGCTTAAATGTTTTAACGCTCGAAGACCTTCATAGTCATACATAGAGCTATAATGCTCGGGGAAGGGGATACATAGATTTTTTGGGTTTTTGCCAAGTTTTACATCGTAATAGGGGGAATAGGGGGTATAAGGAGTTACATAATGATAGGTTAGTGGTTAATATGGATGAAAAGGGGGTGGATGAGGGAGGTAGAATACTAAGTTCTTTATATGAAATTAACTTAGTTTTCGGGAAGTAGATCAAAATGAAAAGAATTTTTGCACAAGAAATGTGGCTATTAAAGAAACTAGAACCAACAAAAGACTTTGATTTTCTTTGTGTACATGGGTGGCACAGGGATGTAAGTTATGAATGTGATAGGGGGTGATTTCGAAGTTAGACATGCTCCATTACGTTTCTGCAAGACTGCTGCAAATAGGCCATTTGTACTGGCACCATGTTTTTACCTTTGCTTTAGGCCAGTGCAATGCCATGAACCAAAATTTCTGCAACCCCCTCTACCTACCCACTCTATTGCCTAGCATTTTTTGTTACTCCA
>APFE030370344.1:1217-11695 GCA_000404065.3 Pinus taeda
GCACCAAGTGTTCAATGTGGACCGTCATCGACCATGCTTCCCACCCTTACTGGACACATCAGACAGTGCAGAACAAGTTCAGCAGATGGAGGAACTCAACGCAATGGGGACCATTGCTTCCTAAGGGGGGAGGAATGATCCAGGTGGATATTGGTGGCCACCTGCCAAGTCCATCTCGACCCCCATCATTGTCTCTTTCAGCATTTTCAGTTTCCTTAATTATAGCACAACTTACTATTTTTAGCAGTTTTTCGGGTCCTGAACTTCCGGAGCCGTTTTGAGGCCCTAAACGACGTTTTTTGGGGAATCCAAGGGCAACAT
This sequence comes from Pinus taeda, assembly GCA_000404065.3. NCBI lineage: Eukaryota > Viridiplantae > Streptophyta > Pinopsida > Pinales > Pinaceae > Pinus > Pinus taeda. Next base: position 1,539 of record APFE030370344.1, read on the forward strand.
GGGTCCATGCAATGGACCATGTTGCCCGTTCCAACAATGGTAGTTCTCAGATAGATCTTTCTAACGAGCTATCATACGCGTCAAACGGAGATCGTATGCCAAAGTTACGACCCCGGGAAATTGATGTACCAATTTACCCAAAACGGGGCCCACAATTTGGCGTTCATCTTCTAAGGGTCGGTTTTGGAATGTGAAGGGTTTTCCATTGTTTCTCAATAATAAATAGGCCTTCGAGCCTCATTGTAACACAAGTTCGGAACAGTTCAGAGACATGTAGCCGCACATCTCTTCTCAGAGATAAGCTACCATCGTCGTAGCTGGTTTATTTCCAATTCTGGTTGTAAGCATATTTCGGTATTTTCCATTAATGAAATGAAGTGTTATTTCCGCTGCATCTCTTTATTTATGGTTATCGCCTCTCTGTATTTTTGGATATCTCTGTAATCTATTGCGTTCCTATTTAAATCCAGATCACCGGGACTGGGCAAAACAAACTTGCATGCATGGGCTGCTTCTCCCAAGGTAGCACACAAAGGCATCCCTTGTTTCAGGGATCTATGTTTAGCAGTTCGAGGTTACATGCAAGGAGCAATTCTGAAACCTCCCACCAAGTGTTGCTTCCCCTAGATTCATGGCATGCACGTCATAACCTCGATGTTATGAAAACTCATCAACCGAATGCTGTAGAGCTCATTCCTCACATCAACCTTGCACCTCTGACATCCCACATCACATCTAGGAGTAGTCGACACATTCATCTCAGTTGTTTTGGGGTAAACCCACTTCCCATGCCTTGTGCTACATTTCTGTCGCTTTTTGTGTTTTCACTTGCGGGAGTACTGCTTGCTTGATATATTTGAACGCTTGTTGTTGTTTACATATATACTATCTTGTCCTAGCTCTATTTCAGTTTTCATTGCTATCTCACTATTGTCGCATGCATGAAACAGTTTTTCACGGACATTCACCCAACCAGTGAATTGCCTCACCGACATGCATGTTGATCTGTTTTTTGAATCTTTCATTCATGTTTTGCATGCACTATCAATCACTTCTACTATCACTTAGTGTCTCCATGCATTTATTGTCTTGGTTCCTTTCAGTTGCTCGTCAAAAAGTCGGTCCAACCTTGGCCCAGACTCTACCTTCACCAAGGTTGCATCATGCAATCTGGGAAGGAAGGCTCACCTTCCTCCCCAGATTTACACATTCCTACCCAAAATTGGCCTTCAAGACTATTTTATGCATTTCTGGAGGACAGTGGCTGCTTGACCCAAGAAATTGTGCAAATTTGACCCTAGGCTAGTAGTCCTTCCCAGCTGGAATTGCGCATTACGCAATCCCAACAGTCAGCAACCAGACTGGACTGTGCATTGCACAGTTCCAACAGTCAGCTAGTCTCCCAACAACCCAGACTATGCCTTGTGCAGTCTTGGTAGTCGGTCTCTTGACCTCCCGGCCGAAATTGCGCAACCTTCATGGTCATGCACCTAGGTATGTTGCAAGTCAGTTCTCATGTTCATTTTGGTTTTCAATTGACAGATTGGTTGCCATGAGTGTTGCCATGTCTCCAGGTATCCCAGGTGTTCATCTTCCTCTTAGTAGTATAGGTAAAATGGTTTCCAAGAGAGCAGAGACAAAGACACCGTCGATCAACTGTCTATGGAATTTCCTACCCACGAAGACATCAAGTTTTTCGTAGACAAGGACATCAAGATATGACAACAACAACCTCGCAACGAGCAGCATCATGAACAACGCTTGAAGATAGTATACCAAATGCGACGAATGCAAGAGGAGGGTTGTTGACAACACGGAGGTAGAACAAGGTTGCAAGCTCAAGTAGGTCCATTGCTGATGAAAGCAACTTTGGAGACTTCGGATATGAAGTGACGACGCGACATGAAGATCACGGGAAGGTAGAAGATGGAATAGAAGGAGTTGCATGTGCTAAAGCAGAAACTCATGAAGAACATGAAGCTACACAGACAGGCGAATGAGTTGCAATAGGAACAGAAACAACAATGTGTGCAACATGCACTCACAGATGAAACTACGCCCGTACAAATTAAGGATCCATCCCAAAAACTAACATAGAGTAGACATGGTGAGTAGTGTTGTTACTCGCATGCAAGGGAATCAGCAACATGCATGTCTGATCTGATAATCACCCTATGAGTGACATCAGTTGAAGATTTATTAAACAAAAGGTATTACAGACTCATGTTGGTGTGTGTTCTGTGTTATTTAAGCAACGGATCAATCAGATTTCCCATACAGAGACATTTTAAATGGAAAGACAGCAGAGAAATACAGTAAGCAAACTCAAAGACACAAGAACTTTTAATAAGGAGTTCACCCTATTCTCTAGGGCTACATCTCCAATCCAGCTTTCAATGGTGGCCTTGTTTTATTGTGTCTTTAAGCAGAGAATTACAATGCAGGGACTCAATGTGAGTTCTCCTAAAGTAGGTTTGCTTGGCAGTGTGGTTCTTGGATTCCCCAAGCCACTGGAGTACACAGACTCTTCTTCTTCCTACCAGCTCTGTGACCTTTTGGTCTACAGTGGAAAGAGCTAAATGTGGTGCTCAGTCTGGACAGATTCCTCTATGGGATGGCTTGAATCTCTCAAGCTCTCTAGTGCTCGATGCTACCACTCGTCAGCTCAGCCCTTTGTCTCTTTCTGCTTTTGCTTTACTACCTTCTTCTCTGATTTCTATCTCTTAGTGTTCAGTCCTCCTCTCGGGTTTTTTTGCTTTAACTGACTCCAACACTCTCTATGTATTCTATCTCTGTTCATGGATTTTAGCCATTGTTTCCATGCCAATTCGGTTCCTCTTCCACCTATGTCGATTCTCCTTCTGCAGCTGCGCTTGGAGTTCCCTGTTCGGTGTCATCATGAATGCTTAGGGAGTGGCCACGTGTCCTCCTCTAAATGGCACTAGCCTGCTTCGTTGGTTCATTTCTTCAGTTACGTCGTGGATGAAGTCTTTCCTCCACCATGGTAGTCAAACGGATTCCAAATCCTTCTAAAACACGGCATATTCTGTCGTCAATTCCGCTTCCTCCATCGGGCAAGATCTTAGCCGTCCGATCTAGGTCCCCTAGATCCAACGTCATACGCACGTACCACGCAATTTACTTGCTCCGCCGATAGCGCGCGATCAACGATGGTTTTCTCTCACCTCTGCTTGCCACACGTCGATCGATGTATGGAATCGCTCTGCTCTCATCCAAAACCTCTTACTGTTTGAGGGTGCCCCGATCAATACCGCTAGTTTCAGAGTGTGGGTCCTGCCTTTGTACGTTTAGCGCTTTTTTCCTTTTCCGCCTACGGTTCTCCAGTCTGCCATGTGTCCGCGTGCTCGTGCTTCCCCCATTTCGGCCCTGTTTGCCCAGCGATGTGATTCGGGGCTCCCAAGGGCTAATTCAGCCTCCTGTGCAGTCTCCATGGGCCTCAGTCAGCGCGCTTTGACCGAGGTCCTCATTGCTCCATGCTGGCTGCCATTGCCACTGGTTTAGGGTGTTTTTGATCACTGTTTTGGAATTATTTAATGTTTTGTCCTGACTTGATACAGTCATGGTTTTTTGACAGTTCTTTATGGATCCAATTCAGATCACGACCTTCCCACTGAAAAATGATTTTGGACCACCAAAAGTTGGTTTTCAAGCATCGACTGAGTGAGGGTATTGCTTTCTCACTTGTCCAATCTCAATCCACTTTGCACTGCTTGTAAGCTGGTAGATCAAGGCAAAAAGCATTTTCGCCAATCTTCTCAAGTATCCTAAAGGGTTCATACCTGATAGGTTTTATCTTTTTACCTTCACCTTGCATCCTGTCCTTACTGATATATAGCCAGGCTTGGTCTCCAACTTGAAAACTATGCTCCATTCAATGCTTATCATGCCTAGCCTTGTACTTGGCCTAGTTCTTTTCCAGCTGTTCTTGTACTGCCTGGTGGATCTCCTAGATCTGTTCAATGAACCTAGTTGCCTTGTCCACATCACTGTGTCCATCAAACATGGTATCTTTACCAAAGACAAAATCCAAAGGAGACCTTGGTGTGAAACCGAAACGGGTCTCAAAAGGAGATCTCTGTGTAGAAGAGTGTTTAGCTCTGTTGTAAGCATGCTGCACATAACACAAGTGTCCATTCCAAAGCTTAGGATGTTTACTGCAATATCCTCTTAGTAACTGGATCATTGTCCTATTAACTACTTATGTCTGGCCATTTGTTTGTGGATGAAAAGTTGTGCTTCTCTTTAATTTGGTGTCCATTATTTCCCACATACTCGACTGAAAATTCCCCACAAATCAGGTGTCTCAATCAGATATAATGGAAGTGGGTAATCCAAAATGAACCCATACATGTTCAAAGAACAATTTTGCAGTTTGTTCAACTGTAATATGTTTACTACAAGGTATCAAAATACACATTTTGCTGAACCTATCCACAATAACATATAGATAATCATGGGCTTTCCTAGATTTAGGCAGTCCTCCAACAAAATCCATGGAAACACTTTCGCAAGGGTGAGAAGGAACTGGCACTGGAGTGTACACGGCTAGTTTTCTATTGTTGATCTTGCTTTTGGCACACATGGCACACCCTCTTACATATCTAGAAATTGTCTCATTCATTTTCGGCCAATAGCAGAACCTTTGCAGCTGTGCAACTGTTTTACTTACCCCAAAGTGACTTGATATCAAAGAAGTGTGTGCTTCCCTAATTATCTTTACCCTCTCAATTTGTGGAATGCAGAGTTTCCCACAATGGTATAAGAGTTGGTCCTTCACATGATAGTCCAATTCTTCTACTCATTTACCTTGACTCAAAGTTGCATATACATCTTTAAATTCCATATCCTGAGCATATTGTTCTATGTAGCTTTCATGTAGCACAGAATTATGCTTAAGTATGGTAGATGCATTTATAATGGGTCTAGATAACATGTCTGCAACCTTGTTATGTATGCCTTTTTTATACCTAATGACTAAATGAAACTGTTGTACAAAACCCATCCATCTGTAATGTCTTGATTTCTACAATTTAGTTTGGGAGTGTAGGTATTGAAGTGGATAATGATCAGTATGTATTACTATTTCTTTTCCCATTAAATAATGCTTCCATTTTTTCACACTCTGAACTAATGCATACAATTCTTTATCATATGTAGGATATTTAACTACTACAGGATTAAAAGTCTCAGAATGATAACATATGGGTTTACCGTGCTGTATCAACACTGCTCCCATGGCATAGTCACCGGCATCAGTTTGGATCTCAATGGTCTTTGTAGATCTGGCAGTGCTAGTACAGGTGTTGTACTAATTTTTCTTTCAAGGTGTCGAAGGCTTTCTACTGTTTGCCTCCCCACTGAAACACCTTGTTCAATCCTGTCAAAGCATGTAAGGGAGTTGCAGTTGAGGAAAAATTTGAAATGAACTTCCTCCAATACTGTGTTGCTCCTAAGAAGATTCTCACTTCTGTAGCAGACTTGGGTTTAGGCCAGTTTATGATGACTGGCCACTTTAGAGGGATCTATTTTCAATTCACCTTCCCCTACTATATGAGCCAAATAATTTAGAGGTTTTGCCAAATTCACATTTGGAGAGTTTAACATAAAGTTTTTCTCTTTTCAAAACATCTAATCTCTGCTTAACATGCTTTAAATGTTCTTCCCATGTTTTACTAAAAATCATAATGTCATCCAGATACACAATAACAAAATCATCAAGAAAAGGTTTGAGCACATCATTCATTAATCTCATGAAAGTAGCAGGGGCATTGGTCAAGCCAAAAGGCATAACCCGCCATTCATACAATCCCTGCTTTATTTTGAAAGCAGACTTCCATGCATATTGCTCTGCAACTTTGACCTAATGGCATCCACTGTGCAAATCCATCTTGGTGAAATGAACAGCTTCCTTCAATTGATCTAAAAGGTCATCTATGCGAGGAAGGGAATAACAATTTTTTATTGTTATCTTATTTAGTGCTCGGTAATCAATGCACATTCTCCACGAGCCATCTTTCTTTTTCACCAGAACGATTGGTGACCCACATGGTGATGTGATAGGCCTGATGAACCCTTTCTCGAGCAACTCCTGCACCTGTCTCTTGATTTCAGCATTCTCTAAAGTAGATAACCTTTTATACCTGTGGCTGCAATAATTGTTTCATCTCTCGAGTCTGACCCCAAATCTCTCTGAATAGTTGCAGTCTTCTTCTTCTTGCCCTTGGACTTCTTAGGTCTCAGCTCTGGATCCAGAATCCAGCAATGCTCATCATCATGCCCCTCCCTTTTACAGTGAGTGCATGAAGCTTTGCCTCTTTGTGCAGTGTTAGCCTTCCTTGCTTTCCACTTCTGCTTCCTTTTCTCTTTGTTTTTGCTTATAGTGGGTTGGGATGGTCCCCCAACTTCTGGATTTCCAATCTTTCCTCTAGCTTCTAGATGAGTAGCTTGTACAGATACTTCATCTATACTAGTGGGATTAAACATGAGGATGGTATGCCTCATGTAGCCATGTAGACCACCAATGAACTTCAAAAGCGTTTCTGGTGAGTCTAATGAGATACCCAACATCAATGCTCTCTCTCTAAATTCTTGAGTATACCCTTGCACACTTTGCCCTTTCAACTGCCGAAGAGTTTGCCAACTCATCATGGCTTGTTGCATGTAGGAAAATGGATAGAACTGCTTTTTGATTGAAGCAACAAATTAACTCCAAACAGAGATGGTCTTACCATGTCTTTTCATATCAGCTTGGGTTCTACCTTCCCACCAAACCAAGGCAGTGCCTCCTAGGCGTAAGCTTGCTAGCTGAATCTTACTCTTGTCTGGGTCTATGTTTTGTACTCTGCAACACACATTAATTTGTCTAATCCAATTGTGCAACTTTTCAGCATTTAGCTCTCCATCATATATAGGCAAATCAAATTTAACATCTAGTTTAATTAAGGATGCTTTCTTATTATGAATAGGGCTATTAGGAGGTGCAGGAAAGCTTTCTTCTTTTCCCTTTCCTTTTGAGTGGTCATGGGAATGAGATCCATCTTCTTCTTTATCTTGTTTAGAGCCTGATGAATCCTAAAGTCCCTATACATTTCTTCTACCATAGACTTTATAGCTAGGAAACTTTCTATGAATTGAGGGTCTGGCCCTATAGAACCTTCTTCTGACATTGTCTTCCGAGAATAGACTCTCCCAATTTCAGCATTAGTTTCCACCAACTCTCCTTCTCCTAATTTGAGCTTTGATCTAGTGAGAATTCACAGCTAAACCAACACAAGCTTGTTTAACCTTACAGCCTAACGCTCTGATACCACTTGATCTGATAATCACCCTATGAGTGACCTCAGTTGAAGATTTATTAAACAAAAGGTATTACAAACTCATGTGTTGGTGTGTGTTCTGTGTTATTTAAGCAACGGATCGATCAGATTGCCAATACACAGACATTTAAATGGAAAGATAGCAGAGAAACACAATAAGCAACACAAAGACTCAAATAGTTTTTAATAAGGAGTTCACCCTATTCTCCAGGGCTACGTCTTCGGTCCAGCTTCAGTGGTGGCCTTGTTTTATTATGTCTTACAGCAAAGAAATTACAATACAGGGACTCAATGTGAGTTCTCCTGAAGCAGATTTTGCTAGGTAGGGTGGTTCTTGGATTCCCCAAGCCACTCAGAATTCACAGACTCTTTTTCTTCCTACCAACTCTGTGACCCTTGGTCTATAGTGGAAAGAGCCAAATGTGATGCTCAATCCAGATAGATTCCTCTATGGGAAGGCTTGAATCTTCAATCTCTCTAGTGCTCAATGCTACCTGTGGTCAGCTCAGCCCTCTGTCTCCTCTGCTTGGCTTTACTGCTCTCTGTGTTCAGTCCTCCTCTCGGGTGCACTGTTCATTGTCTCTCTTGGTCATTTGGACTTCTATCGAAATCTTCCTCTTTCGACTGTCTCTGTTCATGGCTTTAACCATTTGATCCCTATGCCTGTTCGGTTCCTCTCCCGCCTACGTCGGTTCACCTTCTGCAGCTGTGCTTGGAATTCCCTATTTGGCGTCAGCATGAACGCTCAAGAATTGGCCACGTGTCTCCATCTAACTGGTGCCAGCATGCTTCGTCGGTTCATTTCTTCGGTTATGTCGTGTATGCGTTCCTTCTCCACCGTTGCAGTCAAACAAATTCCAAATCCTTTTAAATCGCGGCTTAATTCCCTGTCGATTACGCTCCTTTCTATCGGGTGCAATCTCAGTCGTCCAATCTAGGCTCCTCCAGATCCAACGTCATACGCACATCGAGCACGGTTGACTTGCTCGACCAATAGTGCGCAATCACGGCGGTTTTTCTCTCACCCCCGCTGCCATGTGTCGATCATTGAGTGGGATCACTCCGCTCCTATCCAAAACCTCTTACCATTCAAGGGCACCCCAATCAAAACCGTCGGTTTCTAGGGTGCGGGTCCCACCTTTGTCCTTTAGCGCTTTTTGTTTCTCCGCTCGCAGTTCTCTGGCTCCCAACGTGACCAAGGGCTTAAGGCTTCCCCATTTCGGCTTTGTTTACCTAGTAATCGCGCATCGAAAACCACCTCATTTTCCTAATTCGAGGCTCCCAGGGGCTACTTTGGCCGCCTGCGCGGTCTCCATGGGCCTTGGTCAACGCGCTTTGACCGAGGTCCTCGTCGCTCCACGTCGGCTGCCATGGCCACTGGTTCAAGGCATTTTTTGATCGTTGTTTTGGAATTTTCAAGAATTTATTCAACACAATGCATTCAAGGTTCTTGACAGTCTTTTGTGGATCCAATTCGGATCATGAACAGTTGTTTTCTGCACTTTAGTGCAGCTCTACATTTCAGCTCATCTTCAAGCTTTTGCTGTAAACAGTTTTTTGACATGATTATTTTTTGAGTAATGGAGATAAATTTCACTTTGTACCAGCTTTGAGCTTTCTTAGGAGGCTGTAGCTCTTAGGGTTGGGCCCAACCCAAGTGTTATTACCTCCTTTGTGTACTTTTATGTGTTTTTTGCTGCATTCTTAGAATAAATTCTATTATTTAGGTTAAGATCTTACTTTGCTACTTAGGTTGTTTTTGATGATTAAAATAGCTTTTCATACTTCAGGTTGATTTGACAATTTGGTAAAGGAAATGATCTACAAAAAGGCCATCAAGCAATCATTGATCCCATCTCTCCCTCCTTGGGACCATGAGCTTAGACCAAGGTATACTTGCTACCACAAAAAACACTATTTTTTCCTTTCCATGCAAATGCTAGTGTTAGATTTTCCGTTGGAAAATTTGATACCAGTTGTACTTGCATGTTTAAGATCTGTTCTTGCTTAGTTTCCATATTTACCTTGCATGATTTCCTATCTATAAACTTTTTTTCATCATGTTTCTGGTTTTTAGGTCAGATTAGGTCAAAATAGCTAAATCTTTAGTTTTCCTAGTCTTTGTTTGATCAGTTTTGGAAAATAGTGTGTAGAACACTTGTAATACCTCCCTGCCTAGCCTTCCTCCATCATACAACCTACTCCAACCCCTAATCCAAGATTCCTTCCCTTCATTTTCCACACTTTTCCAATTTGTCCTAATTTCTACATTCTTGTGCAGCATTGTTCCCTCCATCCTTGAACAAATCCAACCACCTTAGTCACTTCTTAGCTTCATTCACCGGGTCCTAGACCCCTTCACATCCTCATCCAACCTCCATTTCCACTTTCCCACCGCTTTTTCACCATCAACCCTCCAAAATCATCTTTCGACTCTTCCTGTAGAACATCCTGTAGAACCCCTGCAAATTTCCTGTAGAAGTTCACGTGAGCAGTTTTTCAAGATCTAATCACTATCAAACTCTCTGGAAGGGTGTTAGGGACCCCTCAGGCCCTCTTCTCACCTTCCCAACCTTCTGCAAGTGCCTACTCCATTTCCTTTCGCCAATCAATCAGTGCACAGTCAAAAATCGTTAAAGCACATGCATAATAATTCTGCAAAATTACTCAAAAATACAAAAGGATGTTTTTTCTAGATTTTAATTCAAAAGTAGCTTATTCACATGCATTTTACCTTTCCAGGAGTCAATGGCATCCATTTCCACCGCTTTCATCTCTTTTCTTGCACCAGTAGGGTTAGTTGGTAAAACTAGGGTTTGC
>APFE030370348.1:0-14947 GCA_000404065.3 Pinus taeda
GTGGGAGTGAGGGTAGGAGAGAGAGGTAGGGAGGGAGGGAGGGAGAGGAGGGGAGGATGAGGGAGAGAGGGGGAGGGGCGAAGGAGGAGATGGGAGAGGGAGGGAGAGACAGGGGAGAGAGGGAGAGAGAGGGAGGGGAAGGGAGAGATGGGGGAGCGAGAGACCAAGGGAGGACAAGGGAGAGACGGGTGATATGGGAGGAGAGAGAGGGGGAGGAGAGTGGAGAGAGAGAGAGAGAGAGAGAGAGAGAGAGAGAGTGGGGGAAAAGGTGTGGGAGAGAGAAGGGGGGAGAGGGGAGGGCAGTGAATTTGAATAGATATGCATGTTATCATTGATAACTATTTAGTAGATTGATGACAAGTTTATGTTTTGTTTGATCATCATTGTATTATGAGAACTATTTCTTTAATGCAATTATACCACTTATTTTGAATTCATTTTATTTGAATTTAAAAGTATGTGTAGCAAGATAACTACTTATCAATAGTTGAATGTATATATTTGTTCAGATTAGTAGCAAGTAGTAGAGCTATTTCCTTGGTTTATTATCTTGATTTTTATTCTAAATTCAAGTTGGTCGAAAGTGGAATATTTTTTCTCTAGACTGAGAGGAGGACTAATCCTTCATTTAATCGAGTTAGATTTAATCTATCCTTTTGAATGATTTCATAATAGATTATATTGTATTTGCATTTAGATTTACATTTAGATTTAGCTCTCATCTTTAGGCTGATAGGCCTTCCTTTCAAAGAGACTTTCGTCGTGCTTTTCTTTCTGACGTTCACACATGTCGTCCACATTCAGCGGGAAATTATTCATATGTGTTGTGCCATTTCAGTTTATTTTCGGTAATTTCGGAGAACACTCTTCGAGCACAGTGCCTTCTTCAACCTGTGCTTGACTCCAGATTCGTAGGGGCGGGCATTAAATCTACATGGGAGAAGCTGCAGGGTAAGCCTGTAACGTAGATGGGTAGTTGGCATTCTTATTTGAGCGACTCCAGATTCATAGGGGCGGGCATTAAATCTGCGCGGGAGAAGTTGCACGGTAAGCCTGTAACGTAGATGGGTAGTTAGCATTCTTACTTGAGCGTTTTTCCATCATAATTGCAGTTGCTATTTTGTGGGCATATGCCCATATTCTCAATGTAGGTGGAACATACAAGCATACCCCTCAAAAGAGAATTAGTTTTGAAATGGAATGAGTTAATACCAGGATATACTCCCGCGATTTTCCAACGCCATCATTATCCTTCCTTCCACAATGATTTCATGTTCACATTCACAAAGATTGACTACATTTTATCTGTTATTATCATCCCACCTATATAAAAAGGCCATCCCTTCCTTCTTATCCTGGTGCAATTGAAGCTGGTTCTTGTCTGAATTTCATAGACAATGTATCAAACAACATCGTTCATGAGCTCTCTCTTTGAATTTATACCTATTTTGCTTCTTCTATGTTTTTCAGTCCCATGCTCTTGGGTCTGGTTACACGATCTCCAACATCTCAGAAGCACTAGATGGAAATTCCATAACAGCCCAACTGCAACTCATCCAGAACAATTCAGTGAACGATTCTCTCTATGGCCCTGACATTCAAAGCTTACAACTATTGGTCAGGTAATTTTATATCTTTTGTTCTTGGTCTTAATTTTCATTTTCAAATGATAGAAATTTTAAACTGTGTTTTGGGATTTGAATTGCACCATAGTGTTATTACAGGAGAAACTAGATTGAAGTGTAGTTTAGAGTATATTTTTCATACAAAAATATAATTTAGTATTTATAGTTACTCTGTATTTATATTTGTTTTATTACCGTGTATATATTTCTGCTGACTTTGGGTGCACATTTTCCCTATTTTAAAAACAAAAGCAAGTGCATATTATATTTACATGGGTCTAAGCAAATGCATAAAGAGCATGTGTATATTAGATCTACATGATGCATATCAGTTTTGTATGGCTTTTTTCTAGTATGAACAGAGAAAGAGGGCTTAACTGTATTGAATTTGATCGAGCTTCAGGTATGAATCCAATGATAGTTTGAGAGTTTATATTACGAAGGCTAAGCAGCCGCGATGGGAAGTTTCGAGTGATATTCTGCCTAGATATGGTGGGGTCAATAGTAGTGACGATTCTCAAAATCATACTCATGAATTGTTGTTTAACTACTCCAATAATCCATTCAGCTTTGCAATCACGAGGCGTTCAAGTGGAGAGACTCTCTTTAATTCCACTGCAAATGGCACCTGCAATTCACTGGTGTTTGAAGACCAATACTTGGAGGTCTCTACTGCCCTGCCATCGAGTGCTTCTTTGCATGGATTGGGAGAGATCACTAGGCAGACATTTCTCCTCAACACGAATCAGAACTCTACGCTCTAGAATTCAGACATTGGAAGTTCGAGTACGAATGTGGATCTTTATGGGTCTCATCTGTTTTATTTGGATGTGAGAGTAGGAGGCGTTGCTCATGGGGTTTTGCTGCTGAATAGTAATGGCATGGATGTTGTGTATGGGGGATCCTTCTTGAAATATAGAATAAATGGGGGAGTCTTGGACTTGTATTTCTTCTCAGGTCCTTCTCCGCTTGCTGTTGTTCGGCAGTACACATCCCTCATCAGTCGTCCTACCGCAATGTCGTATTGATCTTTCAGTATTTCCTCGTATCTTCTGAATTTCATTGATATTCTGCAAGTTTTTTCTTCTTTATTTATGAAAAGACAATCAATACTCCCACTCCATGCCGATGATATCTTTTTGTCATTTATTGTTTTGATATTTTACTAACGAATCTGATGACCTGAAAGTAACCCGTGCATATTAGGGATCCACTTTCTTTTGGGCATCCACGTTTCTAGTAGACCATGGAATTTATCAATTCACCCTCTCCAGAAAGATCCAGGGGGTAGATGGTCAAAGCTCATTACTCCACCCTTGAGTTTTCTTGCAAAGAGGTCTGCTTCTATCCATACTTTCGTCAAGGCATTGGTGCAGTCCCTTTTTTTCTAGTATGTGTGAAAAAATCCTTACATCTTGTTTTTCACAGTACAAGTAACTCATTTATCTGCGATGCCAATTTGAGCATCTAATTATTTTTTCTCCAAGGAAATTGCTGCAGAAAATCATCCTACTATTTTTCCATGATAAATGTAGTAAACAACCCCAACTAGTGGGAGAGATTACAGCTCTATTTCATGACTGCTTGAGAAACCATCAAGGCTATCAGCATTCAATAACACCAATTACACCATGAAACGCTCATCCCCATTATAAGTGAGATAAACCATCACAACTCAGAGGAGACATCACACCTCTATCTCATAATTATTTGAGAGATGATATTATTCTCTGTTCTTGGTGATAATCAATTCAACTTGGTATATTGTTCTCATTTTTGGGTTTATTCCCTAGTCTAGGATTTGGCATTGCTAATTTCGTGTTAATGTGTTCCAGGCAAATTTGGAGCAATCTTTGCTTCTATTCCAGCACCCATTGTTGTTGTCGTGCACTGTCTCCTCTTTGGTTATGTTGGTACGTATACAGTGTACACAAATCCTAAACGTTGAGCTGCAAAGTCAGTCAACTAGTAGTATCTTAGCTGTTGCCATAATGTATAATGGACGTATGCATAAAACCTTAAGGTTAACTCATATTCGCAGACACTTAGTTGTACATTTCAATTTCAACATATTAGGCTACAACAACAATTCATTGGGTACCTATATTGGCAAACAATTTGTATGATGTAGCTTTAAAATTGTAGGGTAGAACAACAATACTTTGGGTTTTGCCTCGTGTCTGAAATTTTTTTTGTTCTTGATGAGCAGCTGGTGCGGGTCTCAGTTTCCTTCAATTTTGTAATCTAAATAGTTTCAGGACGAAGTTCATCTTGGGCTTCTCTCTGTTTTTGGGATTATCGGTACCACAATACTTCAATGAATTTACAGTTTCTTCTGGTCATGGTCCAATCCACACTCATGGTTGATGGGTAGGGCTCTTACAACTTCTTTCATGGACTACATTGAAATTTTTCACTAGTAGTTCGTTGTGGCAACATTCCCTTCAATCTTCAAATTTTCAATGTTTTTAACTTTAAACATTTTTTAATGGCTTTTTTAACAGTTCAATGACATTACCAATGTGATTTTCTCATCACCACCTTTAGTTTTGGATACGACTCTACATATGGGGGAGAGCTCAACAAGGAAAGACAGAGGCCATCATTGGTGGGATAAGTTCCATTCATTCAAAGCTGATCCTAGAAGTGAAGGGTTTTATGCTCTCCCTTTCAACCTGACCAAGTTTTTCCCATCTCTCTGAGGATGAAACTTTATTTTAGAGGTGGGGTCTCTATTTTATCAATAGCCTTGGTGCATTTCGAGAATAATTAGAGTGTCTTCAATTCAAAAAGAGATAACTTCACAGTGTGAAATCTAAGATGTCTATATTTTATATCTATCACTTTGATAGGGAACTGCTTTCATGAATTATCTCAAATGGATGCCTCTATGCACTGGTCAATCATTTTCAGAGCACTTCAAGATCACCGCTCTTGGAAAGCATCAAAAGGAGAATAATGAAAAGAAAAAGTACATTTTAGACTCTCAGAGTGGTCAATATGCTATCTTGACTCCAATTCAAAAGAGGCATGTTGTGCATAGAGTAGTTTATTTTTGTAAGTACTTTTGAAGATGCAACAGAATGTTTTTGTTGTTGGTGCTTCAAATTGAGCAATTGAGCATTTATCTGGAACTCGAGAGTCATATAGAGTCATTTTATAGTAATGATATCTTAAGCCCCTTGAAAAGGCATTAGTAGGAACTAGTAGTACAATTTCTTTCTGATATCCTCCATGCATAATGCGAGAATTATGAGTTATTCATAGCACATTTTTAAAATATAATTTTTTTGGTAAACGTTGTTTGCCTTTGAAATAAAGACTTCAGCTCGTGTTGACAGGGCACTTTAGGGTTACCATTAACTTTAGCTTCATGATTTTCTTCCAAAATGAGTGCATGGAAATTATAGCAACAAAAAAAATGACATTGGAAAAGTAACAAAAAATATAGTACAACTTTTCATATGGCATTCCATGCAATGTGTCACAGATTGCTTTCGGGAATTGTCATCTACTCTTTTGTAATTTTTATTATGTTCTACATATTGGGGATTTTTTTCTTATGCATTTTATGCATGATGATCAGATATACTTATTATTGTTAGTTTCATCCTAGGTATATACTTTCAACTTTTTATGATAGAATCATTTGTAGTTATCCTGGGGTAGGTAGCATTCACACATGTTGCCACCAATATAACAAGGGCTGCTAGAGTTGCAAGATCATCCCCATGTTGTAAACTCTATCTGATACATAACAACAAAGGGAAATTCTGAACATCCATTGCATCTACCTTGTTTTTTAAGAAAGTTCTGAGCATTCTTGGATTGAATGTTTTCTTTGGAGATTGTACATGTTGGTGGAAGAGAGTAAAAGGAAGGTCATCTTCTCTTTGTATTGTTATCTCTAGGCCATCACATGTAGAATATTTCTACACCTTTCTAACAAAGTATAAGTTATGTAGTAGTATTAGAACCTAAAAATGTTAGATCCTTGTGTATCTTCAATTGATGCAATGATGCTTCAGCCATATTGGTCGATTCCAAAAAAAAATGGTTCAATAGTTAGTATATCATCTGAATAGATACCCTCCACATGTAGGTGCCTTGAACCAACAACATGGAGATGTGTGCAATTGTTCATATGTGTTGTGCCATTTCAGTTTATTCTTAGCAATTTCGAAGAACACTCTTCGAGCACAACGCCTTCTTTAACCTGTGCCTGACTCCGGATTCGTAGGGGCGGGCATTAAATATACGTGGGAGAAGCTGCAGGGTAAGCGTGTAACGTAGATGGGTAGTTGGCATTCTTATTTGAGCAACTCCGGATTTGTAGGGGCGGGCATTAAATCTGCGGGAGAGAAGTTGCACAGTAAGCCTATAACGTAGATGGGCAGTTAGCGTTCTTATTTGAGCATTTTGCCATCATAATTGCAATTGCTATTGTGTGGGCATATGCCCATATTCTGACTGTAGGTGTGGCATACAAGCGTACCCCTCAAAAGACAATTAGTTGTGAAATGGAATGAGTTAATACCAGGATATACTCCTGCGATTTTCCAATTCCATCATTATCCTTCCTCCCACAATGATTTCATGTTCACATTCACAAAGATTGGCTACATTTTATTTGTTATTATTATCCCAACTATATAAAAAGGCCATCCCTTCCTTCTTATCCTGCAGCAATTGAAGCTGGTTCTTGTTTGAATTTCATAGACAATGTATCAAACAACATCGTTCATGAGCTCTCTCTTTGCATTTATACATATTTTGCTTCTTCTATGTTGTCAGTCCCATGCTCTTGTGTCTGGTTACACGATCTCCAACATCTCAGAAGCACCAGATTGAAATTCCATAATAACCCAACTGTAACTCATCCAGAACAATTCAGTGAACAATTCTGTCTATGGCCCTCACATTCAAATCTTGCAACTACTGGTCAGGTAATTTTATATCTTTTTTTCTTGGTTTTAATTTTGATTTTCAAATGAAAGAAATTTTAAACTACATTTTGGAATTTGAATTGCACCACAGTGTTATTACAGGAGAAACCAGATTGAAGTGTAGTTTAGAGTCTACTTTTCATACAAAAATATAATTTAGTATTTATAGTTACTCTGTATTTATATTTTTTTATTACGGTGTATATCTTTCTACTGACTGTGGGTGCACATTTTCCCTGTTTTAAAAACAAAAACAAGTGCATATTAGATTTACATGGGTCTAAGTGAATGCATAAATAGCATGTGTATATTAGATCTACATGATGCATATCATATTTGTATGGCTCTGTTCTAGTACGAACAGAGAAAGAGGGCTTAACTGTATTGAATTTGATCGAGTTTCAGGTATGAATCCAATGACAGTTTGAGAGTTTATATTATGGATGCTAAACAGCCGCGATGGGAAGTTCCGAGTGATATTCTACCTAGATATGGTGGGGTCAATAGTAGTGATGATTCTCAGAATCATACTCATGAATTGCTATTTAACTACTCCAATATTCCATTCGGCTTTTAAATCACGAGGCGTTCAAGTGGAGAGACTCTCTTTAATTCCACTACAAATGCCACTGGAAATTCATTGGTGTTTGAAGACCAATACTTAGAGGTCTCTACTGCCCTGCCATCGACTGCTTCTCTGTATGGATTGGGAGAGAGCACTAGGCAGACATTTCTCCTCAATGCGAATTAGAACTATACGCTCTAGAATTCATACATTGGCAGTTCGAGTACGAATGTGGATCTTTATGGGTCTCATCCGTTTTATTTGGATGTGAGAGCGGGAGGCGTTGCTCATGGGGTTCTGTTGCTGAGTAGTAATGGCATGGATGTTGAGTATGGGGGATCTTTCTTGACATATAGAACAAATGGGGGAGTCTTGGACTTGTATTTCTTCTCAGGTTCTTCTCCACTTGCTGTTGTTCAGTAGTGCATAGCCCTCATCGGTCGTCTTGTCGCAATGTCGTATTGGTCTTTCGGTATTTCCTCGTATCTTGTGAATTTCATTGATTTTATGCAATTTTTTTTCTTCTTTATTTCCAAAAATACAATCAGTACTCCCACTCCATGCCGATGATATCTTTTTGTCATTTATTTTTTTGATATTTTACTAACGAATCCGACAACCTGAAAGTAGCCCGTGCATATTATGGATCCACATTCTTTTAGGCATCCACGTTTCTGGTAGACCAGGGAATTTATCAATTCACCCTCTCCAGAAAGATCCAGCGGGTAGATGGTCAAAGCTCATTACTCCACCCCTGAGTTGTCTTGCAAAGAGGTCTGCTTCTACCCATACTTGCATCAAGGCATTGGTGCAGTCCCTTTTTTTCTAGTATGTGTGAAAACATCCTTACATCTTGTTTTTCACAGTACAAGTAACTCATTTATCTGCGATGCCAATTTGAGCATCTAATTATTTTTTCTCCAAAGAAATTGCTGCAAAAAATCATCCTACTACTTTTCCATGATAAATGTAGTAAACCACCCCAACTAGTGGGAGAGATTACAACTCTATTTCATGACTGCTTGAGTTACCATCAAGACTATCAGCATTCAATAACACCAATTACACCGTGAAATGCTCATCCCCATTATAAGTGAGATAGACCATCACAACTGAGAGGAGACATCACACCTCTATCTCATAACTATTTGAGAGATGATATTCTTCTTTGTTCTTGGTGATAATCAATTCAAGTTGGTATATTGTTCTCATTTTGGGTTTTATTCCCTAGTCAAGGATTTGGCATTGCTAATTTCGTGTTAATGTGTTCCAAGAAAATTTGGAGCAATATTTGCTTCTATTCCAGCACCCATAGTTGCTGCCGTGTACTGTCTCCTCTTTGGTTATGTTGGTATGTATACACTATACACAAATCCTATGTGTTGAGCTGCAAAGTTAGTCAACTAGTAGTATCTTAGCTGTTGCCATAATTCATAATGGATGTATGCATAAAACCTTAAGGTTAACTCATATTGGCAGACACGTAGTTGTACATTGCAATTTCAACATATTAGGGTACAACAACAATTCTTTGGGTACCTATATTGGTTTGTACAATGCAGCTTTAAAATTGTAGGGTAGAACAACAATTCTTTCTGTTTTGCCTCGTGTCCGAAATTTTTTGTATTCTTGATGAGCAGTTGGTGGGGGTTTAAGTTTCCTTCAATCTTGTAATCTAAATAGTTTCAGGACGAAGTTCATCTTGGGATTCTCTCTATTTTTGGGATTATCTGTACCACAATATTTCAATGAATTTACAGTTTCTTCTGGTCATGGTCCAATCCACACTCATGGATGATGGGTAGGGCTCTTACAACTTCTTTCAGGGACTACATTGAAATTTTTTAGCTAGCAGTTCATTGTGGCAACATTCCCTTCAATCTTCAAATTTTCAATGTTTTTAACTGTAAACATTTTCCAATGGCTTTTTTAACACTTCAATGACATTGCGAATGTGATTTTCTCGTCACCACCTTTAGTTACTGGCAGCGTAGCATTGTTTTTGGATACCACTCTACATATGGGGGAGAGCTCAACAAGGAAAGACAGAGGCCATCATTGGTGGGATAAGTTCCGTTCATTCAAAACTCATCCTAGAAGTGAAGAGTTTTATGCTCTCCCTTTCAACCTGACCAAGTTTTTCCCATCTGTCTGAGGATGAAACTTTATTTTAGAGGTGGGGTCTCTATTTTATCAATAGCCTTGGTGCATTTCGAGAATAATTAGAGTGTCTTCAATTCGGAAAGAGATAACTTCACAGTGTGAAATCTAAGATGTCTATATTTTATATCTATCACTTTGATATGGTACTGCTTTCATGAATTATCTCAAATGGATGCCTCTATGCCCTGGTCAATCATTTTCAGAGCACTTCAAGATCATCGCTCTTGGCAAGCAGCAAAAGGAGAATAATGAAAAGAAAAAGTACATTTCAGACTCTTAGAGTGGTCAATATGCTATCTTGACTCCAAATCAAAAGACGCATGTTGTGCATAGAGTAGTTTACTTTTGTAAGTACTTTTGAAGATGCAACAGAATGTTTTCCTTGTTGGTGCTTCAAATTGATCCAATGAGCATTTATCTGGAACTCGAGAGTCATATAGAGTCATTTTATAGTAATGATATCTTAAGCCCCTTGCAAAGGCATTAGTAGGAACTAGCAGTACAATTGCTTTATGATATTCTCCACGCATAATGCGAGAATTATGAGTTATTCATAGCACATTTTTAAAATATACTTTTTTTGGTAAACGTTGTTTGCCTTTGAAATAAAGACTTCAACTCCTTTTGACAGGGCACTTTAGGCTTACCATTAACTATAGCTTCATGATTTTCTTCCAAAATGAGTGCATGGAAATTATTGCACCAAAAATGAAAGGACATTGGAAAAGTAACAAAAAATACAGTACATATTTTCAGATGGCATTCCATGTAATGTATCACAAATTGCTTTTGGGAATTGTCATCTATTCTTTTGTACTTTTTATTATGTTCTACATATTGGGGAATTTTTTCTTATGCATTTTATGCATCATGATCAGATATGCTTATTATTGTTAGTTTCATCCTAGGTATATACTTTCAACTTTTCATGACATAATCATTTATAGTTATCTTGGGGTAGGTAGCATTCACACATATTGCCACCAATATAACAGGGGCCGCTAGAGTTGCAAGATCATCCCCATGTTGTAAACTCTATACGATACATAACAACAAAGGGAAATTTTGAACATCCATTGCATCTACCTTGTTTTTTAAGAAAGTTCTGAGAATTCTTGGATTGAATGTTTGCTTTGGAGATTGTACATGTTGGTGGAAGAGAGTAAAAGGAAGGTCATCTTCTCTCTATATTGTTATCTCTAGGCCATCACATGTAGAATATCTCTACACCTTTCTAACCAATTATAAGTTATGTAGTAGTATTAGAACCTGAAAATGTTAGATCCTTGTGTACCTTCAATTGATGCAATGATGCTTCAGCCATATTAGTCGATTCCAAAAAAAAGGGTTCAATAGTTAGTATATCATCTGAATACTTATCCTCCACGTGTGGGTGCCTTGAACCAATAACATGGAGATGTGTGCAAGGGAACCTATTCAAATGGAGATACATCAATAGGTGGAGCACTCCAATGAAACAAATTCCATAATAAGTTGACTAGTTCACTTCCTAAGGAAGATGCTTGTTCTTTTAAATATACGTTGAAAAAGGTCAGTGCCTTGGTTTACTTGTTTGCTCAATTGCCTTCTTAAGAAATATGCTTTTTCTTTTAAATATAGGCTGGAAACGGTCAGTCCCTTGGTTTACTTGTTTGCTCAATTGCTGCAGGAATGTACCATTTTGAGGAAGATGCACGTATTTGTAATGGCCTACGAAGGTTGGAGTACCCACTTTGGGGCCCCACACATATTTGAAAGTGTTTCTTGTAGAAGTATTTACCCTTGAAGCGCCTTTGGCAGATGTATGTTAAGCATTGAAGCCCTTTGTTTCCAATGTTTATGGAGGTATTCCTCTCTTCGAGGGCTATTTGGTGTAGAGTATTATACATATGGCATAAAAAAACTCAATTTTTATATACAAATCTGTGGAATAAGTTCTCCCTCTGGCAACTATTTTTTTACCTATTACAACCCTAGAGTCAGCCCTCCAACAGCAATGCATCTTTCCACTTCAAAAATACTATTATTTTTTATTACAACTACACATATAACATAAAACTTAAAAGGTAATTGGAACAAAACTAATAGTATATAATATATATTTTCAAACAAAACATACCATAAACCTCAAACTTCAGTATATAGGAACAAAGAAACCCTACCAATAATTAATCTTCTACAGGACTTGGACATATATAAATTTTTTATCCATTATTATTTGCTTAATTTTAAAAACCAAAGTAATTTTTTTATCAAAATTCTACCGCGCTTATTTGTTAATTAGGTATCTGATCTATTTCATTATGTACTCTGCAATGCTTGATGTCAAACTATGAAAGGTTTGTAACTTTGCTATCACGAATGTGATTTTTTTCATTTTTCTTGATTTTGTCAACGATTAGGAATTACGTGGGCGTTGATTATAGTTTTAGTTGTAGCATTTCAACTTTTTGGGCTTATTTGCTTATATCAAAAATTTGAGCAGGGTTTCAACCAATTAACATTTCATTGAGTATATATCTACAAATCAGTGATTTTGGGATCAAATCCCACAAAGAAATTCTATACTTGCTCTTAAAATTCCTTCAAGCTTTTGAAAGCAAAACCAATTAATTATTAATATAATTTTACCATAATAAAAAAACAATTAGAAGGCGTTTAGCCAGCTCAAATTGCTCATCCATTAGGCTTGAACCAACATCTCTTCTAGAGAAATTCAACAATTCTAATTTAATAATCCTATTGGTCTCTCTTTGTACCTTTTCGGACAATTGATAATTTAGAAGTTTCGTTATGTAGCAGAAACTACATTGGTGGATTAGTTGAGCCCTTATGCCAGCTTAAGAAATCCTTCATTGAAAGAATGCTACAAGAGGGTAAGTTTGATTGACTTTTCTTGTTGATAAGTTATTAGAAACACCAAAAATAGGGAGAGAGAGGGTAATTTGACCCATTTGAACTAGTCAGAATCACCATTTCAAAAGGATAAAGGCTTTGTTGGGACCATGATTGGGTGATCTCCCTATTGTTGATTTCAGTCATTTTTTTCCATCAAAAGGCTTGAAGGCTAGGATTAAAAAAACCCTAGCTCATGCAAGGAAGGGAAGAAAAGAAACATGTTGATAATGAGGATGATGAGTTCACAGATGGATTTCAATGATTCCTGCAAGGAGGAAAATATCAAGAGGGAGTTGAAAATTCTTTGAAAAGGTAAGTACTTGTATATTTATTCCTTGATTATTATTGTTTTACAATTAGTTAGCCTCTTAATTTTGTTTCTTTTGTTGGATTATAAATTTTCTTCCAGGGCCTCCTAGTGAGGATCAAAGGTATATCATGAAGGTTGACAAGGCTCTAGCAACAAATGGAAGCACTGGCAGAACGAGGCAAAATTTATGACAAGAGGGTTCTTCCACGATCAATAGTTTGTGTTCAAGAGAGAAATTGTACTAATCATACTTGATGACCAGAAGAGTTCCTATATCAGAGGGAGCAGGTAGGCCAACAAATTTAAGGAATTCTATGATGGAGGAAATTTTGTTGAAGACATGTCATTGGTGACTTCCAAGCGAATCTCAAGATGAAGTATGTGGAAGATGGAAGCAAAGATAAGTACAAAGAAATATTCATGAGGATTATCCGAGAAATAGGGAGAGGACTATGTGGAGACTCTCGTTTCCAGGTACACTTATGTTACAACTATTATTTTTCGTGCTTCTATTATGTTTTCAAAATTACTTCAAGTGGATGTGGAGAATTCTTTCCTCAATGGAGTATTTGAGGAAGAAAAAGTGCACATAGAGCTATGTCAGGGATTTGAGGTACATGCGAGGGAATCTCACATTTCAAAGTAAATAATGTTTTTTACAGACCCTAGACACAATATTTTTGGTTATATGGATATAAAATCTCCTAGTATACCTCTTTACCATATGACTTGTCTTTGACAGGAGTGAAAGGACTCACGTGAGAGAGGGAGTAGCAGAGGTAAGAGGATTTTCCTTCATGACCTGGGATTTACCTGGGTTTGATTACTAGTTAGTTCTAATTTATTTTGACTTGAAATATCATATTAGTATCTTTTTTTGAATTCAACGATTTTTCTAAGAAAAGGTGGCTAGTTTTTCCCTAGTTAGGGTTTTTTCCCAAGGTAAAAATTTATGTCTCTTTTGTTTGGTTGTCTCTTCATGATCCTACTCTCATTATTCTTTTATTGTTCATATTTCCTACGTATAATTGCTTAATGATGAATGTGATATAAGATGATCTAGTTAATGAATCATTGGAAAGGCATTACTATTATAGGAACCATGAAAATTCAACAAAGTGGAGCACAAAATCTAGATATTTTTAGACTGTCCAATGCCAAACATTGGGTTGTACAAGTGGAATTTTATAGAGACAAACAAGGTGAAGAACAGTTGTAACAACTATTGGAACATGGTGTTTCTCGACCAAGTACCTCACCATGTGGTTCACCCCTTATAATTGTGCCTAAGAAGGATGCAACATGATGAATGTGCATTGGTTATAAGGTTTTATAAAAAAATAGGCTCATGATAGAGTAACCCTTTCCTAAGAATCTAGGGCAGTTAGCATTAGATAGATTCTTCTATAATTGATAAAAATTTATGAAATTATTTTACTATTTATCTTATCTTGACCTTCTTATTATGAGTGTATGTGTTTACTTCATCAAACTTCTACCAAAATAAAGAAACAAGAACCCAAGAAGTTGGCATTCTTGCAGGGCCAAAACTTCTCGCACATAATTCTTCTTATAGAGATTCTAATTGACGAACACCAACACCATTATACTTGACCCTCTATGCCACTCGAAGACCAAGACACCAATCCTCTTCCTATGTTACTATTGAGATCATTAGCATAGATACTTCAGGATTGCTCTTTTATCGAAATCTTCAATGAGGTTTCCACATATATGACTGATGTTTATCCTTAATTTCAATGAGATCATAATTGTCTTATAGTTACACCCTTAACTAAGATTATATTCGTATGACTGTGTCTTCATTGAGATCATATTATTGCACCCTTGAGACAAAGTATCCTCAAATCAAGTTATGCCGAGATGGTTTATGCCATTATGGTTTACTTCAATGAAATCTTCTCCTTCACCAAGATTGTGCCTTCAAGGAGGAGTCTCTATCATCATTTCTGAGATCCTGTGAGATATCTCAGACAAGTCAAAGATATTGTCTTCACTTAGCTATTTGAGATATTTTTTCGTACTGTACCATCCCAAGTCCTGAACACCTATGAAAACTTCAGAGGTATCTGAGATTTGTCCTATGTTTTTGTGGATACATCGGTTGGGTATATATAGCAGTTATGACTCCACTTGAGCTGACTTATCCAAGTGAACTGGCATGTCATCTTTTAATAATTTAATAATTTTTATTACGCAAACAAAAATGATGTTCTTTTCATAGCTTTTCTTGTAGACTTCTTCTTTGAATGATGATGCTTGTCCTGGAGGGTTGCTAGACTCTTGGTTGACCCATTTTAATTACATAGATGCTCAAGTAGAGTTCTTCAATATGATTTTGACTCTTTGACATTCTAGCACTATTGAAGAAGTAAGAAACTCATTCATATTATTTATAAAAATAATAATTATTTTTCTT
>APFE030370351.1:6499-21797 GCA_000404065.3 Pinus taeda
TGAGCCAGAATGATTTACCTGTGGTCGATTGAAGCTTCTGTTCATCCTTGAAGTAGATTGCCCCCGATTTACTTGGTAGTTTGCATTATGCTTTTGCTATCGATTGTCAAATTATTCACTTCTCCTTGCTGCATCAAGATAACTTTTGGAGGTGGATGGATTTTGCACTTGCTTCTGAGCTTGAGATGCTTCTTCAGAATATCCGAGACCTGTCTTGATTAGAGGAGAACGCTGCACTTTGATAATCTCATCTAAAGTTTCAGATCCTTTAGCAAATCTGAGATTAAGGGATTTTGTTTTCTCAATTTCTTTTCTAAGTCCCATAATTTCAAATTCTAACTCTTCATTGTGTTTATCTTTTTCAGCAAGTTGGAATGTTAGAGTATCTATAATCATATTCTTTTCCTCTAAACACACCTTAGTTTAGATATTTCTTCATAAAGACCTTCTTCATTTATAGCATCCAAGAAATCACCATCTTCAAAAGCCATCAAAAGTCTATTATCATTACCTTGTTCATCTTCATCACTATTTGACAATCCATCATTATCTTCATGCGTGTAATAGCTCTTCTTATTTACATTCTATTTTCTGTTCCATCTAACAGGTTCCTTACCTTTGTCCAGTTTATCTTTATGAGGACATTTTGCAGCATAATTACCGACTCTTCCACAAGCAAAGCAAATGAAAGGTAGCTTACCTCTGAATCTTCTAGTTCCCTGTTGAAGATTCTTGACAAAATTTGATTCTTCCTCTTCTTCTGACATATGTCCTGACTCATAGTAATCTCCTTTTCCTGAAGCCTTGAATGCAGCTTCGCTCCTGTCTGATGGTCTTCCTTTTCTCATTTCGTAAGCAGTTAGAATTTCGTGCAACTGTGACATGGTAAGGTTCTGTAGATTTTGATTTTCTTCTATGGTAGAAACTTTTGAGTCAAACTTGGGAGACAAAGATCTTAGAACCTTTTCAACCACAATAACTTCTTTTATTTCTTCACCGAAGTTTTTCATACAATTTACGATCTCATCTATACGTAGGAAATAGCTAGCCACACTTTCATCATTATGCATTCTGAGACTTTCATATTGAATTCCAAGAGTTTGTAATTTTGCTCATTTTACCTGTTCATCTCCTTCATAGCTTAGAACGATCTTGTCCCATATTTCTTTTGCGCTTTTTAGCTGCATAACCTTGATGAATTCCGATTGAGATAAACTTCCTAATAGAGTATTGACAGCTTTTGCATTTGTTTCATACTGCTTCTTACTAGCTGCATCTGTAGGAGTTGCTGATGGAAATGTGTATCCTGTTTCCACAATATCCCAAACTTCTGTAGCAAGAGATTGAAGATAGGCAGTGATTCTTACCTTCCAATAGACGAAGTTGCTCCCATCAAAAATCGGTGGCCTGATAGATGCTTCCTTTTCGTAGTAGCTCATGATGATAGATCTTCCTTCAAGCGATCAAGCTTTTCCTGAAGAACCTACTCTGATACCAATTGTTGAAAATAATACTGAGAGGGGGGGGGGTGAATCAGTATTATCAAATTCTTTTTCAATTTATACAAACATTTGCAGATATGACTAAGTATACCTTCCAGACTTATAATTTAATTTATGCTTCAGATGTTGATCATTAATCTGTGTGTTAGAACCATATAACAGTAAACAGGGAAAATAGCGCAGACAATCACACCAAAGAACACAAGATATAAGGTGGAAACCCAATGTGGGTGAAAACCACCTGCTGCAATATGTCTCTATCTTTTTTCAATTAAAAACTTCTTTTTACAATGATTCTATACTGGTGCAGTCTTATATCAGCACGCAGGCTTCAACCCGCAGAATGCTACAACCTTCTCTCGTTCTCCAGACTCTCTTGGAAGGGAGCTACAACCCCCTTAGCTCTTGTACTAGCTGAGGTACTAGTACGTAGGTGCTGACCTACTAAAGGCTTCAACCTTCTCTTTTCTTCCAAGGACGACGTTTCATAAATTTTCAAACTGGATCCATGAATATCAATCAAACATCAATTAGATCTGCAATTAACCAACTTCCTTGTACAAATACTGAATCAATAACTTCTTAGCACACAGTAACCAGACACCAATTCAGAACCATGAATACTGCAAAAACAACAAAAACATATTTCAAGAAAAGTCCGCAACTTCACACATAGAAACCTGCAGGTATCTGCACTTCCGCTGTGTTGAGTCTGCGCACCTTCGCATCTGTGCTGTGTCTAGTTTGCGCACCTCCGCACTTGCGGTGTGTCTGATCTGTGCACCTCCGCACCTGTGCTGTGTCTGATCTGCGCACCTCCGGGTATAGACAATTTATCAGTCTTTAATTATACCCCAGACTATTAGATTTACAGATCTGATCATGCACCAAAGAGATCTCGACCCATCAGAAGATTTTTCTTGTAATGCTCAGGTTTCTCCTTGATCCAGCTATAACTCACCAACTGATCACCAATATTTTCAAATCTTGCTCTTCTTAATATATTCAACACAACTATCTCTAGCCAAATGATCTCCTTTCCTTTTTATAGTCTAGGCCTTTGTCAAACCATGGTCCAAAACCATAAAGATCCAATACTAGGGACCCAAAACCTGGGTTCAATACTTTAGGTGCAAAACCATGGACCAAAACCATAGTCAACAATGTCAGACTAAATACCATGGACCAACCAAAAAAATTCCCACGTGTGTGCACTTTTCTCTGCATGAAAGTCTGTGTACTTTAGGTTCACACTTTTTGTTCGGAACGCCTGTGAACATGTCCGCACCTTTTGATCAGCGCACCTGCGGATCCTGCTGATGACTGCAGCCTTGTGAATCAAGAACCTGCGGATCTCTCATTTCCTACTATTTTGAGAGCCTGAACTTGTGATTTGACATTTGAGTGCGTTGCCATCAAGGACAACACCCGAACCATAGTGCCAAACCTATGTCATAATGCCAACAAGTACTCTATAAGCATATGTGGACATGTGAATGTAGTATTATCTTGATATTCTATTGCTATTTGAATTTGATTATAGCCACTTAAACCACAAAGAAAATAAAAGTACTTTTTCCTTGCTAATATATCTTAGACTTGATCAATAAAAGGAAGTGGAAAATGATATTTCAAAGTAGCTTTATTTAACTCTTTGTAGTCTATGCAGACTTGCCACTTATCGTTCTTCTTTAGTGTAATGACCAATGGTGAAACCCAATGGCTATTAGAAATCAGATAAATGAAGTTCACATTTAACAATTATTGCAAATCTTCTTTTATAATTTCCCTCAAATTAGTATTCATCCTTCTTTGAGGTTGTCTAATAGGTCTAGGATTTTCATGTATATATATGTGATGCATCTAAGTTTTAGGATTAATTCCTTTCATATGTGTATATTCCCATGCAAAAGTAAAGGAATGATTTTACAACATCTTTATCCTTTTGGGATTCTTCCAAGTTAATGTTACTATTTAATGTTTTATGGACTAATTTCCACATGAGTAATACCAAATTTGTCCATAAAATTTAATGATGTCATGGAATGCTATGATAAAAAAATCCTCTATTTTACAAATTTCTTAAAAATCCCTTTTTAACATATTCACTTTATAACTCTATTCTTTGAGATAATGAAAAAAGATCATAATTATTTATAATATGAATTATATGATTTTCTTCACCATTTTGCTTAGAAGACATTGCTTGTGAGATTGTTAAAACAAGCTGTATATCTTCATTATCACTAATCCATTAATTATCTTCAAAGTTAGTAATTGCTTTACGTGGAGGATATAGTGTAGCATTATTTGTTGTATTTCCATTAGATATTGTCATATCACCATATATACAACTAGTAAATGCATCGACCATGGCTAACCAAGGGATACCTAATATTAATGGATGACTACCTAGATTGGTTTTTGGTGTAAATATCACTAAATCAATTGGATATTCCCAAGAATTTAAGGATACAAGAATATCTTCTAGTACACCCTCTGGTTTTATGGTAGATCTATCGACTAATTGTAACATAATTGGTGTATATTGAATTTTGTTTAATTTTAGTTCATCCACAATACTTTTAATCATTGCATTTATTGTTGCTCTTATATCGATTAATGTACTTGGGATTGCAATGTTATTAATATGAATTTTCATGGTAGGACTTCCTAGATCTAGACATTTTTCTAAGTAAGTCTTTCTCATCGTGATATTTGCTAGCTTTACAATAAGTTGAAATTTTGGAGGCTCTTTTATTTTTCTTCATGGATTTTTAATACATAATTCCTTTATTGTTTTTGCATATATAGGAATGTCTCTTATTTCTTGCAACAAAGGAATTTTGATACAAATGCTCCGTAACTCATTTAGCATATCATAATATGATAAAATAAATTCCATTTCTACATCTTTATCTATTTTTAACCTTTCTCAAAAAGGAGGATTTTGGGAAAATGTAGAAGGTTGTTTTGCTATAGGAGTAGGGATTTTTATTTTTGTGTCATCTATTTACTTAGTAATGTCTTCTTCCTTTTTTTCTTCAATGAAAGTAGAGGAATATTTTTGCAATACTCTTCGTGATCTAATTTGAATGCCATTTAGATCAAGAGGACTAATCATATATGTTTGAAAATTTTGTACCTCATCATTGTAAGTGGGTTGAATTACTCTATTGTTCGGATTCAAAAGTGGTTGTGCAAGAAATTGAGTGGGCCTTTGAGGTGGTTGTGTAGAGGGTAATTAGAGAGGTTGAATAGAATTCAACTATGGTTGTGGTTGTGGTGGTGGAGGTTGGTATCATTATTGG
This sequence comes from Pinus taeda, assembly GCA_000404065.3. Lineage (NCBI taxonomy): Eukaryota > Viridiplantae > Streptophyta > Pinopsida > Pinales > Pinaceae > Pinus > Pinus taeda. Next base: position 11,313 of record APFE030370351.1, read on the forward strand.
GTTTGATATCAAGGATATTGGAAATATTGAGGATATGATGGATAATATTGAGGATTATTTCCTCCATATGATCCTTTCCAAGATTGATTTTGAGGTTGGGCTAGCCAAGGTTTCCAAGGTAATGGTGTACTCCAATTACTTTAGGGGTATTGTTTTAATACTTGAAATTGTTGAGTAAGGTCTTGCATAGTACCTAGTTGTCGGGGCTGCCAAGGTCTTCTTGGTGCCATAAAGTACAGTAGTTTTGAATCTTCATTTGCTCCATTGTCCTCTTTATAAATTGCTTTCAATCCTAGAAATGACGGACAATCCCTTGTAGCATGTTTTTCTACACAAATAACACATATTTCAATGTTATCCAAGGGAAATTCTCTCAAAGGATGTTTCTTTCTATACTTAGGAAAAAATATAGACGATATAACATTTTCAAATTTTTGCTTATTCTGCATTTGTAGCATATCTATTTGTTCACTTAGATTGCCAATAATATATGTTTTAAAATTTTGTAGCAAATGACCAAGATTAGTTCTACTTATCATACTAAATGTTGATTTACTTAGTTTAGCCATGGTTGGGTCTCGAGGACCTTTACCATATGTTTCTATTCTTCATGATATATGCTTACATATTCACAAATTTCCTCAATTGAAAGTTGGAGTATATCCTCTTTACCCATTAGATTTAAAATATCAATCCATTCATCTCTAATTGCCCATAGTAAAAGGGTTTTTAAAGGATCAAATCCTAGTTTATGTTGATTTTCCATTTTAACATTATAAACAAATATTTCTACAAAATATTTGATATTTTCATCCTCTCTTTGGCTCCTTTTAAAAAATTATTCTTTAAGATCATGTTGTATGCAATAATTGTTATATTTTCTAAAAAGAGTTGTCTCATTGCATCCCATGATCCCACATAATTTATTCCTAATCCCATTAACCATTTTAGGGCCCCATCTTTTAATGTAGTTGGAAACAACTTTAATTTTTGAGCATCTTGTAAATAATCATAACTTCTACAAAGTACTTCAAACTCAAAAATAATTTTTTTTGGGTCCTTTATTTACATACCACGAAAACTTAGGACTAGACATGGAGTAATATGTTTCATATTGACATTAGTGTCTATGTATTGAATAGGAAATCCATAAGGAGGTGGTCTATCAATCCCCCCTCCACCTAATATTCTTTCCTTTCCAATGGGAGGAGGAAATAACTATTCTTCTCCTCCTGCCATTGATTCTTCAAAACTGATATAGTATGGTTCTTCTATTGAATTTCCTTTAATTGGTTATTCAGTTATTGGCCTCCCAAATAATATTCCCTCTTCTTCTTCTTCTTCTTCATTGGGTATCTCAAGTTTTTGTGAAACAAGTTGTTCTCTTTTTGAACGAGAAAGAAAGATAACTACCTATGTTGAAGATGTTGGTTCATCTACTATTGCTTTTGTTGAAGAAGTTAGCTCCTCTTTATTTTTTATTTCATATCTTTGTGCCTTAGGATGGCTTCTTCTACCTGCAATGTGGGAATGCATGATGTGGATGGTGATGTGGTTCTTACTGCACCACATGATCTAGTGGGGGTGGTAAGCACTTGTAGTTTTGAAGTTCTAACTTTAATGAATATACCTCTTGAATCTCTTTCTATATACATACATTATAATTTATGCAGCTAAAAAGGAATGTTGTTCAACAACTAAGGTTAGGAGAGAACTCACAAGGTGATGCACAAGTTATTATCTCTCATATTACCATTTCTCATTTCCAAATTTGTGTAATTTAAAGCGTAATCTAAATTAAAAGCTAAATCCCATGTACACTTCCCCAACAATGACACCAACAAATGTCATTCAATTCAATTTTATATAATTCTGGAACATTTTATCTTATGAATTTGAGCTTGTAAACTTATGAAGTGTAAAACAAAATATATGCAAGGATTCAACTTCTAACTCTATTGAAAGTAAATTGACATTTAAAGGAAATTATATTCTATGAAAGCAATTAAATATAATCTAATTCAATATGATCATGGTTCTGAAAGATTTATAAACCCTCTTTGTCATGTAGATATTCAACTGATTTTTAACAACAATCTTTCTTGAAGATTTTTGAATATAATAGTTTGAAGTTTTTAAAGATTTGACCCCTATTCAATAAGAAGTTCCATATGATCCACCTGCATCATATTGACACGCCAAAAGCGATAAAAATTCACACTACTCTTGAAATTGAAATTCATACTACAAAAATAAACCTAAGTGATCATTGAACTAATTCTAAATTTGAATTCTTTTTGAATTATATTTCCAAGCGCTTGATTGGAATATTGTAATGAAAACAGAGCACTAGATAAATGCTAAGAAAAATGAGTATTCCAATGTTGTAATAAACATAGTATATACACAACACTTATGAAAAATAAAGAAAACACACTATGAAAAAATATGAAAGAGCGTCGCATGTCCTACACAAGGGGCCCTCCTGGTGGTCACGCGAGCTACAAGAAACTCCATAACCTAACTTTGAATGAAATAACAAATACATACTCACAATGAAATGGAACCTGCTTGGTCTATAAATATATTGAAGATGAAAGGTTCATACATTAATTAAACTCAAGTTTATCTCTCTTTCTCTCTCTCTCGCTTTGTGCTCTGTTGAGCAATAATGCAATATATAAAGTCTATAAAGTAAAATTTCAGATTTTCCTCGCTACAAATCAAATTTATATATGATGACTAAGAGTTCTAATGCTATAATCTAGTCTCAAAGAATATGACTAAGTTATTTGTGTGATGTTGTACGAGTCTAGAAGATCACACCTTAGCCATCGAGATGTTATCCTTCAACATTAGACCCTACAAAGATGCAATGGTTATTCATCAATGATATGCCACGATGTCATGACATAATTATTTAACAATATGCCTTTGCAATGTTCACTGTTTTGACTAGGACTTTGAACTTGTTACAACAATGATGTGTTTGTCTTTCTAATGCACCTAATAGCTAACTGACCATTTTGGTACCTTTTTCGACATTTCCCAATGCTTAGTTTGGCTGAGATATCCTTAGAGATCTGCCAATCTATGAATATTCTACAAGTCCACAAAGAAGCTGCAAATTTTATCACTTTTTGCAATCATCGCATTTTAACTTGTTTTTATAAAGAAAACATATATAACTATAGATTATTGAACACATTACCTTTGAATATATTCCTTGTAACCTTTGTAGCTGTGATAACATATATACATATGGATGGTGATAATGATATGAAAAAGGGATGATTATGAAGGAATCTAAAAGGCAGAAATTGTCAAACCATGATAGTATGGTGACAAAAAAAAGCTAATTTCTTGGCCCATCAATTGGGTCTATGAGCGGACTTGTGAGAGCCCAAAAGCATAGCAGGAAGAAACCCTTGTCCTATAAATGAAAAATCACTATAAAATCTATTTAATTTTGGAAATAGGCCTATGGGGACATTTCTACATGTTAAAGAACCAAAATTTCTTAGTGGGAAGGCCTAAGAAAGTAATCAATTAAATTTAGCAAAAAGCCAACGAGTCCTTCAAGCAACATAAATCACAAGGAGAAAAAATTGCTCAAACGTAAGGATCCAAAATCATTTCCTTGCATGTCTCTAAATATTTTAAAGTGTGAAAGAACTAGACGAAGTTTGAACCTTCTCTAGTGCCAACAATTAACATAGTTCATTAGCCAATGCGTGACATGATAATCCATGATACGGAAAGGAAGAATACAATACAAGACTTTCATTCTTAGTTTCTTTCATGTTCAATGAGTTCCCATAAAATTAAATGATGCATGCCTCAACTATCATTTCACTGTCAATAGAAAATTAATATAATCAAGGATTCACCATACCAACAAATGTCTATTAGATTATAGAATATTCCATTTTTATCCAAATATAGACAAGGAAAATTTTAGGGGCTAATATTTGCAAGTGGGCCAATTTTTCATGTTTTTTTTTTTCCAAAAAATAGATTCGCTAATTTACATTTTTTCTAAAAATGATTTGCCCACATTTTATAGTATAAAATTATTTTACCTTTAAAATTGCCAAAATTTTATATAGAGTAATATAAAATCATTAGAAATATAAATATTTTTACAAAAATATTGCCAAACATTTTAAAATTTGCATATTAATGACTAGTAAGATTCGCCAAGGTTTATAAATTTTAAGATAAACTTCCATCCTTAAAGTTTTCCTTGAATATAGACCTTAACAAAGTTAAAGTTTAATGGATTCCTCATTTTTGTGCAGTATTCTTATAAAAAAAATGTGAATGTTCAATTAATACAAGAGTTGGGGCATGAAAAAAGAAGGTGCGAATTGATGCTCTATCAATGGCTTCAACATGGGGTCAGTATCCCCTTATGCAATGCTAAGAACTCCAAAATCTCCCTTAGCTACAGTCGTATTCACAAAATGACTTGTAATAGCATGCACATGATAAAATGATAGAACTCAAATTGGATATAGGCTAAGTTCATATTAGTTGATATAAAGATGAGGATGAGAGGGCATGTAACAATGAAATAAATGCTCTCCCAACTACCCTAAAGATTTTTTGGTATGCATCATGAAGAAAGGAAAATGGTTCCCATATATATTCACATGGATATAATAGCATTATATTGCAACACATGATAAGTTCTTATGCCTTTTTCTATTATTCTACACTGACATAAAGACAACTCTAATTTAGTTATATAAATAGGATTATGTTATATGCAACAATTTAATGTATTGATATTATTTAATTATATACCTACTACACTAACCTACACATGACACTGGTGATAAAGTGAAATAATACTTCCACTGTATCTAGGCATGCATTTTGTCTTTGTAAATTATCTAGTCTATAATTTCTTCACAACATTTAGATGTTGTTGGAAAAAACTTAGAATAGGTTGGTTTCATATATGATATGTTCAACAATGAAAGGACACATAGTCTTTGATTACATGATCCTACTTTCTTATATATTTTTTGCATCATAATTGTTGCTCCTTACATTAAGGATCTACCATTAATTAATTGCACGAATTGGCAGAGTAGGTAAAAATATTTTCAAGACATCATGTGTATGTTGTTTCTTTGAAGAAGTGGACATTGTTCCAAATCCTCAATTTCTAACACGCGTCTTATTCCTAGATCAACACTTCCTAAGAATCTACCATTGGTTTTCATTGTTGAATAAGGATTTGATGATGAAATCATTTCTTCTGTGTTCCTTGGAGACTAGAAATGTTGTTTGTAAAGGATAATAAATCTTAGTTTAGGCTTCATTCAAATTATTCACATTCCTTCATGCTAGTATTGTACATGGGGTCACCATCATAGTTATACACAAAAATATCATCCTAAGCATCACTACATGTTGTTCTCCCTATGAAATTAGAGAATAAGGAATATTCTAAATGATTTTCAAGTAAGTACTCTTCTTAAAATCTATTTTGCAATACATAAATCAAATTATTCATGTAATAGAGATATATCTCCTCAAACCAATTCTTCATTTTTACATTCATTTCTAGATAATTTAATTACATAAATCCTCCTTCCCTCTTCTTCTTCCTTGTTAAGTTCTTGTTCAAAATCAAGAACATTGTGTGTTTGTGTGTCAAATTATCTTCATTTAAATCATGACTCATATAATACTTTCTTGCTGAATCATCAATACTACATAGAAATTTGGAAAAAAATAGTTGAATAAAGTTAATGATTTAAATTATAAAATTCCTTCTTTATCTTTTTCATAAGCCTCGTCTTTACTATTAGATAATAATCAAAGGATTGAGGTTTATTTTATCCCAAAAATTTTGGCCGTCATTGTATAATCCGTAACCATTGTCTGCTAATTCTTCACGATTAATGTTATGCTTGGAATAAATGTTGGCAACATTTATTTTCTCAAAATTTGATCTCTATTCCCCTCCATATTTTCCTATGCTTATATTACATAAAGGATCAATATTATGGAAGAGGGAATTGCATGCCTTCTCACACTCCTTCTATTCCTCTCGAGAAAAGGAACCAAAGAAATATGATATTCACTTACTGAGCGCGGGGGCCTAATTGGACTATGTTAGCACTCCTCAGTGTCCCAAGACTGAGAAAGGAGGCCGACGAAGGTAACCTCAAACCAATCTTTAGATTTGGTAGCTAGCCCTACCAAATCAGAGAGGGATCTCTCAAGAATATCACAGCCAATAAAATGACTGAGAAGGAAAATAGATCTTATGCTAGATATTCGGCTCACTACGGTTTGATTTTAGGGTTTGTTGGACCAGGGTCATGGGTCTGGGAACTAGGTTAGGGTTTCAAAAGATCAACTGCAAATATATAATGGGGCAACGTAGGTATGTTCAGTGACATATTGGATTTGTCATTGTGGTATAGGGTTGAAATAGGAAAGGATGAAAATGAGCATAAACTTATGAATTCATTTATCAGAAGAAAGAACACATAACATGAAAATCTCATCAGAACATAGCATAAGACTTATGAATTCTGTTAAACACCTATGAGATGATCACAAGAAAGCATAGATATGGTAGTAAGGAGAAATATATATTCAATTTGATGATAAAACAGAGGAAAAACACTGTGACAAAATCATACCACAAGAATCCCAAGATAATAGCTACAACTGCTTGTATTATTCCTGCAAAGTGTACACTAGCTCCAAGCCTGTCACTCCCAAATGTCCAACCCTTGATTTGACTTAGATAAAGCTACATATAGATCAAAAACAAAATTTCCCCCTCTCAAGGGTCAAATCCATCATGATAAGAACTGTTTACATCAATCTCTCTAACCAAGCCTAAAACTAGGGAGGTTAGAAACCAACTCCCTCTTTAGACTAAAATCAACTTAGCCGACTTTACAATCATTTATGACCACAAAATTTACATGAAAATGACCTTAACTATCATTATGACATTCAATTACATCATAAAAACATCTAATAAGACAAGATACATCAAGTGAAAGTGATTTTTACCCATCAAATAATGAAATTTGACTTCCTAGCAGAAGCGCAACGAAAATCTCAAATGTGCAGTGTGCCTTTGTGAAGCCCTTTTTAGTCATTATTATGTATCCTCAAGATGAACTGAAGGTATGTGAAAATAACCTAGGATGTCTATAAGACCATTGGACCTTTAATCTTGCAAAACCCCACCTCCATGACACCCAAAAATCAAATCTCCCAAGGCTACTCTAGAAGCATGCCGTGGGGTCCAAAAAGGAGGCAGAAACATGAAAAATGACCTATTTTTTTTTACCTTTTCTCCAAAATTATGAGATGACATGGAAAATGAAGTACATGAATGTTATGTAGGAGTCAAGTTCTATCCATCCATGCAAGCCATTTTTGATTTGGATGCCCTGAGAAAAGCATAGTGTGGCCATGCTGCGCTTCTGTGCAATTGAATTGCCAAAATTCACCAAAAATTCAAAAATTGATCAAAATTCTCAAAATTGGCTAAAACTTCATCTTTAACATTTATGAGTGGTGGCCTAGACAACCAGAGAGGCCTCAGTAAACAAATCCAAGTTATCCTTCTTCTTTAGCTTGATTAGGGTTTTCTTAAGTTTCCTTTTCATGCTTCTAACCCTAATTTTGGAAATCCAATTCTTGGTGTAGTAGTGTCTTGCCATGTGCCTCTGAAGCTTGGTGTCTCTGTTTTCCTTCCTCAAGATCTTCTCCAAGTTCTCATTTACCTTCTCAAGCAAATATTCCTTGTCTTTCTCAAGTTCAGTTACAATAGTGTCAACAGGGTCTTTTTGTACTAATGAAGGAGATGACTCCTTGCCTTCAACCTACTCTTCTAAACAATCATTGTTTTATCTTTGTCCTTTACTTTTCTGGATGATGGAAGGCCTTGTGAGGTACTATGATGCATCAATCTCACCTTCAAAAGTCCGTTTTCTTGTTTCAAGAAGGCCACCATGTAGTTTTCCTTGGAAAGATAATATTTGAGTGCTTGGATTTGTGTTTGTTGTTCCTTGATAATATCTGCATCTGACTTCTCTACATGGTCCAAGATTTCTTGTTCATGAGGCATATCCTCCTCATCTTGCTGCAAGGGTGACTCAGTTACATGCCTAGGTGACTGCTCCATTTCTCCTTGAACTTGCTCAACTATAGTTTCCTTAGGCAACTATCTAATTTGTGACCTGGTAAGAGTTCTAGGTGTAGATACCTCTTTATTGATCTCAGGGGAAAAATCCAATCTTTTCCCCTTCTTGTATGTCTGTGTGATCTCTTCCCTAGGTGTTTTTCTGACTAACAGCTTGCTCGATGAGCCAACCTCCTGTGGCCTTGGTGGTGCTGATGGAGTGCTATGACTGGTAGGTTGACTAGTGGTAGGCATAAAGGCATCTGATTGCAAGAATGTATCCCATGAGATATTAACTTGTGAAAGTTGATGAAGAACAATGAACTTGGACCAAAACATGATGAAACAAGTTTGCCTTGTGATATTTCCCTTTGCTTTGTACCTTTTCAGTCATCTTGACTATGCTTCTGAATAAGTAATGAGGCAAGTTCAATGGTTTGATGGCAGTGAAATGCATCAGTAGCCTTATGTGATACTGGTACAACCTTGAAAATCTCCCTTCACATGTAAAATATTTCATGATCATCTTCATCAATGGAGCATATTTGTCCAACAACTCTCTGAAAGGAAAAATGTGTGAGGGAGCATCTTTGTAGTGTGGTTTTAGGAAGATCTTGTAGTTTTAAATGTCCAAATCCATCCCTTTAAACCAAATCTCTTGTTGGTTAGGGATACCTGTGGTTGAATCTATGGCTTTTTCTGATATGATGAAGTCAATCCTTGCTATTATGGTCTTATCCCTCCTAATATTTGTGGCAAAGAGGCTTGTCAACTTGGCATGACAAGCTACCTCTTGAATTCTTTCACAAAACCCTAGGCAACCAACATCTTCAAATGATTTCTTGATGTATGATGAAACATTGATCTCTTTGATGTTGGATGGCACAAATCTGGATACAAGACCTCCCTTATTGTATTTCTTTTTCTCACTACCCATGGTTTCAGTTTACATGATAGAAACCCTAGGTTTGGTAGGAGGAAAGGGTAGGCTAGAATTGGGAGAACAGAGGAAACTGGGACAACTAGTTTAGGAAAGGGAATGGAGGGTATATGGATTAGTGAAATTTGTGGAAAAATTCTAGGGGTTAGGGATAGCCGTTAGGGAGGCTAGGGAAGTGAAATTTCTTGAAAAGAGTGAGGGAAAGTAGGGAAAAAGGACAAAACACAATCCTAGCCTAGGATTTTTGCAAAAGCGTAGCGTAGGCTTAGGGTTTTAGGGAAAATGAGGGGAAATGAAGGGAATGGATATGGGAGATAGTTGGGAGAGGTAGGTAAGGTATGTATGGGGGTGATAAAGCAGAAAATATAGGGGTTTTCTCACTAAAACCAACCAAACACCAAAGGAAACAAAAAACGCATCGAAAACCCTGAGAGATGGATTTTCACCATTTACTGAAGATAATTAACTGAATAAGAGCTGATGATAGGCCACTTACTTCATTGGGAATCTATGGAACCTATTTGATGCTGATTTGTCCCTTTCAATGCTTTGATTTGCCTCCTTTTCCAAAAGCATAGCGAAGGTGCCAGGAGCACAACGAAATTGCCAGAAGCGCAACAAAGATAGGTAAACATGGGTTTTAATGAGGAATTTCTATGCTTTGGTGGTTGGGATGAAGCTCTATTATGGAGAGGTGCTCAATGAAGATTAAATGAGGAATTCAAATGCTTGGATGGTCTTCTTATAACTCAAGATTTGATTTTTTGCTTAGGTCATGGAGTGACATCACATGTCTTTTTGAGAAATGAAATGATAGGATAATGTACTGCAACTTTGTAAATTAATTAGGAAAAGTTACATATTTATTGAGTGGTACATGTACCTTTGAAATATTTTGAAAACACCTTTCCCTAATTACTAACTCCCTTGATGACAACTATGGTGGTGACATGAGTCCTTTGTGACTTATGATGACACCAAATGCATATGTAAGACCATGATTAAAGACCTTTGGACCTTTGTAGTATGCATGATAATGATATGATGACCTTCAGTAATGACCAAAACACTCTTTTGGTGGCTCATAACAAGGAGTGAGGACAAGACCATGAATATGGAGGGAGTAGTAATGACCTAAACACTAACCAATGATCAAATTTTATTTCAAATTTCTATTTGAAAATATAACAGTTTGACCTAATGACCCTATCAATCACATGGAAGAGTAAATTTGATCACTAGTGACTCATAGACATTAACAGATTGTGTTCCTCCCTACTACCACATTCATAAAAAAATAAAAGAGAAGAACCAACGTACAACAATAGAGTTAAATACAACTCTTCAACAACTTTTAATACAACTTGTCATATAT